>JARQTG010000426.1:404773-662867 GCA_030142615.1 Syrista parreyssii
AATGCTCCTCGCGAAAACTCAGACATTGATAAATGTTTCCACGCCCCCTAGCGGAATTTCCCGGAACTACGGCAGGTACTAAACAGCGCCATCTGGCGGAATTTTCGGGAACTAAAGAAAAATGCTCCTCGCGAAAACTCAGACATTGAAAAATTGATCCACGCCCCCTAGCGGAATTTGCCGGAACTATAGCAGGTGTTTAACAGCACCATCTGGCGAAAATTTTCGGAACTAACGAAAAATGCTCCTCGCGAAAACTCAGTTGTCGAAAATTCCGACAGATGGCGCTGTTAAACACGTACTAAAGTTCCGGGAAATTCCGCTAGGGGGCGTCTAATAATTTTTCGGTTTCTGAGTTTTCGCGAGGAGCATATTTCATTAGTTCCGGGAAATTCCGCCAGATGGCGCTGTTAAGCACCTGCCGTAGTTCCGGGAAATTCCGCTAGGGGGCGTGGAAAATTTTTTCAGTGTCTGAGTTTTCGCGAGGAGCATTTTTCGTTAGTTCCGGGAAATTCCGCCAGATGGCGCTGTTAAGTACCTGCCGTAGTTCCGGGAAATTCCGCTAGGGGGCGTGGAAACATTTTTTAATGTCTGAGTTTTCGTGAGGAGCATATTTCGTTAGTTCCCGAAAATTCCGCCAGATGGCGCTGTTAAGTACCTAGTGTAGTTCCGGTAAATTCCGCTAGGGGGCGTAGAAACATTTTTCGATGCTGGACCCGGTTTCAATTTCCGGATTAGTAAGACTGGTCGTAATTGAGAGAGGAAAGGAGTTTCAAATATTGTCGAGAGGAAGCAAAATGGAAAAAGCATGCAAGCAGGAAAGATAGAAGAAAAGAATAAGGAGAAAGGGGAATGAAAGTGACGATAGAAGGAGTTATAGAACCGGAGATAGCGTTGAAAATGATTGGAGGCATATCTAGAGAATTCGAATGAATAGTAAAAGAAAAAGGTAGTACAAATTAGATAAAGGGTGCAGGGGATGGATGGTAGGACTGAAGGAACAAGGACAGATGAAGACGGGTAAAACGAACGCAAGAGGACCAAATTCTTCTGGAAAACCAAGGATAGAGAATACTGAATAAATTACGATGGGTAAAAACGCGAAATGGGCCTCAACTGCCCAATCCCGTGATTAAAAGAAATCCCAGGTTCGAAAAAATATGGAAGTAGGATAGTACGGAATAGAGATGTATAAAAGTAAAATTGATATCAAGAATAAAAGAGGAAAGAAGAAGTAACGAGTAAATTAAGTAATAAAGATAGAGAGAAGGAAATAAGGATTTAAAGAAAAATGAAAGTAGGAATGAAGTAAGGATTAGGAATATAGAAATAAAGACAAGATAAATATAAAGAAAATAGAAGAATAGAATTGGATAAAACGGTAGCGTCTAAGATACCGGTATAGAAGACTGGCTCATGGAAGACTGAGCGTTCCGAGCTCGCGCTCTCTTTCAAGTGGTCTCCCCATTCCCAGGGTCCTGCGCAACAATACTGCGCTTGGACAAATATTGCAACTTCCAATATTTGTAAATGCTGTCATACAGCGACATTCCGTAAGGCGAAAGAAGTAACACATATGACTTCTTGCGCGCGTATGAACCATTCAAAAAATTAATTTCTACCACTTGTATTATTTCTTACATCTTACGAAATGTCATTATGTAACGGCTCTAAGGGTAGGTTCTGAAATTCACTGCCAACACTACGTGTATCAACTGGTATCTTCCATTTGCTTCTTGCAGATTAATCTGGCCAATCACCAACCACGGGTACTGTGACACTAGCGCTACGAGTGGTGCCAAGTGATACTACTAATTGTGTCCGAAAAGTCGGACCACTTCCAACATACCAACTTTCATCTCTTCTCTAATATTGCTTCCCAGCCATAAAGAACGATAGTTGTTATCCATTTCAGCACGTCTGGCACATCTCCTTAATGGGAGAAAGTCAAAAAGGAAAAGCAGAAGATCTCAGCACGTCCTGGATTACATTGCGCGCGCAGTAATAAACCAAGAAAACACAGAAACTCACCATTTATGGAGTATACCTGATCTGGAGCTAGAACTATCATCTTATTAAATGTAGTTTCTTCTTGATCCAATAGACCCAGCTATGAAGTAATTCTCACGGTATTCATGAAGAAGAAACAAATAATACCCAAGGAAAAGGAGGCTATGAAAAGATATCACGAAATAAGAGCCCTCGAAATTGGAGCTTACTTATAACCTTACTTATTTTAAATCTCACGTAACGTTCATCGTCGTCACACAGTGTGAGATTGGATATACTAAGAAATCGATTGGACAGCTTATACAAATATTACAGTGTACAACCTTAGGTATAAATATTAACAATACAGAAGTTCAAATAATTTAAAATCAATTTTTCCACATGACATATTGTACAGCAAGAATTGCAATGTCAATCTAAATAATTATTCGTCCAAACAACAGTGCAACGACACATCAACTATACTATACAGATATGTCACAATATTCGCTATAGAATATCTTACGCATTTCAGCGGCTCAAACGTATTTTTCAAAATCCTTCAATATACTCCTGATCATTCCATGAGATATTCAGAAATCAGAGAATATGTCTTGCATATCGTAAAAACACTGGAGCACCTGTTTATCCAAAAAGAAAAAATATTCATTGAAAGAATCTCTCATGCACAGTATACACATCAGCACCATCAAAATTGAGACGAGCGACAATCGCATCGAGTGACGTATGTATGTATTTCAAACAGCAATGGTGTCTGTTATCCGACGTTTCCCGACGTCGTAATCATGCATACTGACCACCATGCCAAGCGATCAGGTGTATTCAGATAATGAAACAGAGATGCGTGCAGACGTTACTCTATATTCTATACCCAAGACATACGCCCTTCTAGCCCACCCAACATATTTCATCGACCCCAATATCAAAGACAAAGGCACATTCAATTCTATCAACTATTTAAACAACATCGCCTCAAACTTCATAATCAGTTCCACATGATCACCGTAATCGCTTGCGCCGTAATTCTGCGACAAATATATTAAATAATTAATTTCAATAACACAACGTTAAACGTAACATAAACCACATTATCAGTGAGTTGCGAATAAAAAATATCTCATATATTGTTACAATTTTATATATAAAAAGTTATAGTCAGTGCACTTGTATGGGGATAGATGAAATTTTCCATTCAGTCCAGCCTTATCCTTTGTTCCATGGTAACCATAGCATATGGCAGTATCTTTATTCCGTATACTATATTATGTCTAGAGGTCTCTCAGCTATGGTGTAAATAAATACTCCATATCTTAAGCCTCACTACCATACAGTTCAGTTCATTGTCTCAGGAACTTCTAGACAAATATATTTCATACAGCGCAGCGGTACAGTCGAAACGTCATTTCAGTTGTGATTGAGCATTGAGGTTAACCTGGTGACAGAGAGAAAAGTGGTGTCGCCCCGTCGGTAAGCCGAGTATAAGACATTCGTTAATTAATTGAAAGTATTATGCTCCGTTTATCGGTAGGGAGGCACGATAATAGTCAAAGAGGTGACTGTGAAATGTTTACATCTTACAAAGAACAAGTGAAGCCGTTAATAAAAGGAATGACGGCGGTTCCCACATTCTGGCATAAGTACCATGTGTCTGATAGGTATTATGCTAAGAATGTGCGGTATCGTTGATACATTCCAGTACAATAATTGGAGTACACCGTGCTTTATTGGTTTGTGATATTAGATTGTGAAAATTTATATTTATCGTTACCTTGAGATTATAATATATACTACACTCTCTCTCTATATATAGATATATATATGGAGGTTATCATTTCATGACCTGTACAATTGTGTCTCTGCGATAATTCTCGTATTATACACGCATAATACAAATAACACAACATCTCAACATTACGACGACATCAAGACAGTTTCTTGCTCGTGATGCACGTTTCAATACGTGTAAAAGGCTACAGCGAGCGTCCAGTTAGTGTGACTAGTGAAAAATTATAGATTTCGAGCTGTGTAAGTTTTACGATTTTTCATTCGGCCATTTATTGGAAACAATATCGTTCGGTCGTCCGGGGTCGCTTGTTCAGAATGAAAATGAAAGTAGCCGTTGTTGGAGCTGGCGTGATCGGCGTGACTACTGCTGTGGCGATAAAAAGGGCATTTCCAAATTTATCAGTGACTATTTTTGGAGAAGTCTTTACACCAAATACCACGGGCGACGGCAGTGCAGGACTTTGGGGTCCTTATATTCTTGGTGATACACCAAGCGAGGACGTGCTGTGAGAAAAAAAGATATGATTAACCTAAAAATATACTTTGAGTTTAATCACTGTGCATTACTTACCATTGTTTCTTCACTAACAAAACTATGCAGTCGATGGGCCGGCGGAACTCATCGTTGGTTGGAGGAACTATGGAGATCTGGTCTTGCACCAGAAGCTGGAATTTGTTTGCTGCCAGTTTACAGAGTCACGAGTGATTCGAAGGGATATCCAAAACCAATTTGGTCGTCTCTGGTTTACGGTGCTCGTCGATTGAGCCCTGAGCATTTGAAAAAATTGAATATTCGGCAAAAATCAAATTACAGGTAAAAATTGTACTTTTATTTCATGTCAAATACGTAACGGGTGTTTGTGCATAAATTAATGTATTTTACTAGTGACGGATGGCACTTTTTAACGTATACCCTCGAGCCAAGACAACTGCTGCCGTGGCTGCTGAAAGAATTCAAGACCCGTGGCGGAAATGTTAATAAGAGAAAAATTAAGTCCTTTGAGGAACTTGAAATGGAGGGATACGACATTATTATAAATTGTAGTGGACTCGGTGCGAGGTTATTGGCTCAGGACACGGAGGTCCATCCGGTCAGGGGTCAAGTTTCTAGAGTAAATAATTTTTCTAAATGAATTATTGCGATATGCTGGTTTTTTCTACAATCGTAAAATTTACTACAGGTCGATGCTTCCTGGCAATTTGAGGTATACTTGAACGATGACGATGACGGAAATTATATTATTCCAAAGTAAAATAACACGAGTACACAGTACCGTTGCTACGAGCAAAGTTATGTAATAAACATTCTTTCAGCATGGACGATGTCGTGCTTGGCGGTACCCACCAAGTAGGGGACTATAATCTTCAAGTTTCGCGCGAAGATTCAAATTTCATTCACAAAGGATGTTACAGAATGTCGCCGGCTTTGCAGAAATCGAGAATCTTGAAAGAATGGGTTGGCCTTCGTCCAGGAAGGATGCAAGTTTGTTTGAAATCGGAAATTCGGCCAAGCAAAAACGGAGGGAGTTATTTGGTAAGTCATTATTTTCGAAAACTAGCAACGTTACATTAATTAATTATTACCTTCCGAACAAAATTAGGTAATACATAACTATGGCCACGGTGGCAGCGGCGTCACTCTGAGCTGGGGATGCGCCCAGGACGTTCTTAAAATTTTGAAGAAAGAAATATCTGCGATATCCAAATTGTAATGAGATGAGTACGAATAAACAAATATACCTGTCACTAATTGTAGAAGTTTCCGTCGAAATCAAAATACAATTAACAAACGAGTAAAAAGCGTCTACAGTATACACAATAATAAATATGTATACGTCGCATAGTAAAAATTCACTTTTAACGCCAATGGAAACGTGTCCGGTGACTCCATCTCTTGGCGGACGTGAGAAATTCATTTCCAAGTTCAGAAATGCGAGTCAATGTTTCCAACGAGTTCATAAAAACTGACAATCGAATTTATGGTAGTTTTTGGATTTTGGAATGGACTATAAATTACCAATGGATTGGCCATTGTAAAAGGATTCTTTATGCATAATATAAAAGGATCATCCGACAAGGATCTAGGGAAATTATGTCCAATATAGGATGATGAACGGATTCGCCGACGGTAAGAAAGGTTTAATGACACACGAGGAAGGGAACCTGGTCCAAGACGAAAATCAGGAGAGTACGGACTCCGAATGTCAAGATGAAGAATTTTCGTCAAAGAGTACCGAAAATAAATCACGCAGTAAGATAAAATCGAACGCTAAAGGTACGTGCCGTAGAAAGAGATAAAACCAAATATAGAGAAAAATTACGAAAACACAGATTAAAATTCATACATGAAAAATATTCTTAGCAAATTCTCAGCCGGTAATGCAGTCAGAATGTGAAAAGATGGACGACTATGTGTTATCTCCAAGTAAAATACAAAAAAAACGTAGGCACGTAATTAATTCTACGTGATACATGTCCCTCGTGTTTTGTATCAATTGAAATTCTGTACCAATTAGATGTTTGACAATTTGTACGAGTAACTGCAAGTACGACGTAGTACGTCGTGTGGCTGGCAGATTTGGAATGAAGGAAGTTACGGAAGACAGTAGCTGGAATCTTTATTGGACGGATTTGAGTATCAGTATAGAACGCGCCAAGGATATGAAAAGATTTCAAAAGATCAATCATTTTCCGGGAATGACGGAAATATGCCGCAAGGATTTACTCGCTAGAAATCTTAACAGAATGCTGAAGCTGTTCCCGACGGATTATAATTTTTTTCCAAAGACTTGGTGCTTTCCAGCCGAGTGAGAATATACCATAAATGCCTGTTCAACGTTGCACGTATCACGTAGTATACATAAACTACAATTTCTCAATAGTCACGGCGAAGCTCTAGGTTACTCGAAGCTGAGACGCGCCATAACCTTTATAATTAAACCGGACACCGGATGTCAAGGCCGTGGAATTTACTTAACGAAAAATCTAAAGGATATAAGACCTTACGAGAGAATGATTTGCCAAGTTTATATAGCCAGGGTAACTGGAAAACAAGTTACAGCCCTGGTATACATTCATCATAACCATAATCGATTTCCAGCCGTTTCTGATCGACGGTTACAAATTTGACTTGCGAGTTTACACGCTTATTACTTCCTGCGATCCTTTGAGAATTTACGTGTATAACGACGGACTGGCAAGGTACAATATATTCAATACTCAACCCCGAGAAACCGTGCATAACTTATTTTAATTAGTAAAATTCAAAATAAGGTTCGCGACAAGCAGATACAAAGAACCAACTGGTCACAATACCTCGAATGTTTTTATGCATTTAACGAATTATGCTGTGAACAAGCACAGCCGAATGTACGTTGTGGACGATGAATCCGGAAGTAAAAGGTTTGTCCAAAAAAGACTATTTTATTGTGTAAATAATTCATACAAGCAACGCATGTTTTATTCCGTAGAAAAATATCGAAGTTAAACAGCTGGCTAAGAGCAAGAGAAGTCGACGTGGATGATTTATGGTGTAAAATCGATGATATTATAGTAAAAACAATATTAGCAGCTTATCCCATATTAAAGCACAGTTATCACACGTGCTTTCCAACGCATGATTTGACATATGCGTGTTTTGAATTACTGGGATTTGATATTCTGCTCGATTGGAAATTAAAACCTTACTTACTCGAGGTCTGCATATTGTGCATTTAATACAAAGATATTTTGATTAAATATTGAAACATTAAATTATTTAAAAATAGGTTAATCACTCACCCAGCTTTCACACGGATGCTCAAATTGATAAAGATATCAAGGAATCCTTACTGAATGACACTTTTGACATGCTGAATTTCCATGAATACGACAAACGAAAAATAATCGAAGAGGACAGGAAGCGCGTTCGGGAGAGACTGTTGCAAGGTATCGGATCGAAGGATCAAAGGTAAATGTTATAAAGGATAAATATGACGAGGGAAAAGAAAAGTAACGGTCACTACCAATGTATTTATGTACAGCCTGAACGACAGTTCCGTCGGTCTAGCTAAACTCGAAAAGCTCGATGATAATTCTGAAAAACAATTTAAGTGGGAGACTCAACATATAGGAAATTTTCGAAGAATTTACCCAGGACCTGGAAGTGAAAGATACGAACCGTTTTTCAAGCAAACAGGAAGTACGATGTTCCAGGATACGGCAGCGTCCAGAGCAAGAGAAGAGGCTTCTAAAATACAAAGAGAAGAATCAGAGGTGTACAATGGCATTCTATTGAATCTGAACCTCGATACAATTTAATAACGTATTGTGTAATCCTTGTTTTCCAGATAAAATTAAAAGAGCAAAATGCCAGGAGGATTATTGGAAAGTGGAGCGAGCAAAAAATTCGCCCCGAGAGTCCAGTAGGAATAAAGAAATGTACAAGCTCGTCTATTGGTTCAAACAAATGTAAATTGATCATCCCAAAGAAGATTCAACCCAATATAACAGTGCGTTTATCATTCTATCGAAAATTTCTTATTTCCCATAAAATAATAATTCCGTCTCATTCAACAGTTAAAGAGAGCTACGGTACCCAGTAACAGTTTGTATTCCTTCGAACCGGAAGTAATTAGTGACTCCGAGGAAAGAGAACGTAAAACTGGAATGGCTCAAAGAGACTTTTTGATCAAGAGTTACGGGTTGCTGGAGCAGATTTATGTAGCTTTAAAAAAACATGGCAATCTCAGACCAGAGGATGAACAAAAATATGATCTTTATGGGAAATTCGGTCACGGCAATGATATCTCCAAAAGTGGATGCACGTTTGGACAAAACATGCATTACGCCTACGAATGCAATCACCGTAACGTGGACAGTAAACACGAAGTGTGCGAACTGAACAGTCGTAATTGTGAATACCTTCCAAAGGCAAGTAAACTTTGATTATGAACTGGCTAGCAGGATATGAGACGTAAGATTGGATTCCAAAGTGTTTGACGTCTACGAGAATTTCTTTTGTTCAGTGTAGAAAGACGGCGAATGGACGGGAGTCGCACGCTGTAGATAGCAGTAAGTACATATGTACTAGAGTGTCAGTATATATCGCACACGACGATGCATAATGCAATATATTATTTTATCACGTAGACTTGAAGATAATATGCACCGAAGCAACATTTTACACAAGACCGAATAGTACGATAGAAAAATTATGCAGTGAACGTAACAGGGAGGTTTGTATTAACAGAGGTCAAAGAGCACGCACCTCGGCGAATTGCGTGAGAGGAGATAGAATGACATAGTCAAATTTACGAGCGTGAACCACGATGATTCTCATGGATGGGCTTTTCCATTTTCCTTTACATCGCTTTTTGTACATAAACTCGTTACCGGAAACGTTGCGATTCCATGCACCATGGTTCTTATAATGTATAACAACTTTTATTGCTGATATATATTTTTGTATTCACATGATAAAAAATAAACTATGAACAATTTGTTGCGTGTCAAGAGGCGAGACTCCTCCTGATTGCTCGGTCGAGTCAAAATTGTAAAAGTATAATCGTAAAACTTGTATAGTAGCAATGTCGAATTTCATTTCATTATTGTAAAAACGCAAAAGCCGATAGTACACAATAACGAGGATGGTGATCCGTAAGAAAGTTACATATTTTCTTATTTACTTTTCTCTGTAAACATTTCAAATGTACAATTGGCGCGAGTGCTTCGCTGTTGTAAAAAGAGGGGGATACAACGGGTTATATATATCTTTGTTTTTCGATATGGCGCACAGGGTCTCGATTTCGAGGAAATAAAATGCAGCCTGTTCTTGAAAATAAAATTAATAACTCAGCCGGTATGCAAAACACCCAACAAATCGCATCTAATCGACGATCGATAGTTCCTATTTACAAAGTTTCTCCTCATTCTCTCTCTTTCGCATTTTCATTTTATTCAAGTGTTTTCCATTCGTTTGCGTGTACTTTTTCTTTCTTATACGTTTGTCGCTCAGAATTCGTCTTCAAGTTATCGCAACACCGATCGCTCAAACGGAATAGATTTTCCGTTGGATCCGATGTACCGAAAAATAAAACCGCTCGCTAATTAAAATATGTACATAAAGATACAATAATGACAATATTTTCTTTTCTTCGCTTCTTCTCTTCATTCTTATCTTCCTATTCGTATGGTTCCTCCTCTTCCTTGAATTTTACGCGAAATACGCTTGACTCTGGTTATTAGCGAAGAATGCCAATCCCGATTCTCTCAATTTACTTTGTTTTCATTAACATATGCTTCGCTATGATTCATTTCTCTAACGCTTCTATTGTTCCTGTCGAAACAGTCGACAGTCTTTAACTTTCCTTTTTTAGCTTTCTCTCTGTATTTTCGTTCACTCGAGCAAAGGTGGTGCAATTACGAAATCCAAGAAAGGACAAAATGAAAGAGGTGGCGATGATAATCTATTCGTTGTAACACTAGTAATGAGCATTATGCAGTGTGGAATTTGGTGTGCCAATACGCCTGCACTTGTGAATATTTTTGTATTTCCAGTTTAAGAGAGAAATCAGAAATACGACTAAAACGTATAAAGTAATGCGAAAAAGAATAATTCCTAGACAAGTTTAAAACGATAAAAATGGCTACGTTCTTTATATATATTTTTATATATATCTATATACTCATATATATAAAAAACTATACAAACCGCGGACACCTTAATTTCATAATTAGCTGCCGACGGGTATTTTTTTTTCTTGTTTTATCAATGTTCCTTCGTTATGCGTTCTTCTCCACCTCGTTTCTTTTGTATTAGCCTAATCCTTCTTTTTCTCTCGCATTCTACATCCTCTCTTCATGGTTTGATGGTCCGTAACACTCTTACATAGAAAGAAAAAAAAAAATTATATATTTGTATAAATTATAAATACATATACTGCTCAGACCGATTGAATTGTAATAAAGTATCCTGCGAATGGGATTATTTACTTGTTCTGTATTGACAACATCGAATTTCTTTTTCTTTCATGAAAAACGTATTTTGACCATAATTCCATGAAGAAAAAACCGAACGATACGCTATAAATAAAAGCAACACAGGATTCAATCGCTTCCAAACGATACGATTACTTGCAAAACCGTGACCTAAAAATGTTCCAATAAGGAGATTGAAAATTTCGAAGTGTTTTTGTTCTCTGTTAATGTATTCATCGGCGAATCTTAATTCGCAGAGAAATTCGTCGTACTTGCATCTTTATACCTACTCGTGCTGTATAAACGCGATTCCTTATGATAAACAAATAAGGAATGAGAATCTATACACGATTGACAAGTCAGAAATAGAAGATCCCCATTTTGCATCTTTTCTGGTTTATCACTCATTTTTCCAAACAAAAAATCACGTATTTCTCTTTCACTCGGCCTCGTAACGATACCCTAATTTCTCAACAAGTTAAAGCTAGAAAGTTATCAACAAACAGCATGTAGTGTCCGTAACGTGTATAATGTGTGTTCTATGTGTATCTTCATTATTCAGGTCCGTCCACTTGGTGTGTGCGTAAAAGTGCCCGGCTAGAACCAGGATTATTATAAATCGACGTGAATTTTAATGGTCCTTGTGGTTTCGTGGGTGGTAGGTATGCTGGTCAGGATGGGAACTGTGATAAACGTTAACAAAGTGTGACACGTGCGCCGCGAGGACGACGGTCCAAGAAGTGTTATGGCTTGAATTTCACCAAGGGTATGTTTTTCGATTGCAAACACTTGTCGCACACCCACTCCGCGTAAACTTCTTGCGTTAAGAGTTGGTATGCGGCCTCGGAAAGGCCGGTGCATCCTCTGAAAAAAAATAAATGAAGGTCAAGCTTGGTTGCATAAGAAAGATCACCGTATCAAGATTAGATGTATGAATTTCGTTTTTGATGAATATTACAGAACTTACCTGTGGAACCAGAAGTTACAACCGGATTCGCAGAGGATCGCTTGGTCATTGTCGTGGACTTCCTTGTGACAGACTCCGCAAGGATAGATTGGAGGGGCGTTAGGATTTTGAGGGTTGAAAACCATCGGCTGGTCCGGGGGATAAATCTGAGAGAAATAAATTCACCATGTTAAGACTGGTTTTTATTAGTTACTTTCGAGAAATTCATGATTTTAATTGCGACGCTACCTTTCCTGCTGACACTGGCATGGGCTTTGGGCCCATTCCTGGTGGACCTTGGAAACCATGTGGTGGCATGGATCCTCCCATATTTATAGGATGTCCCATTGGTGGCCCGCCGGACATATTGCTGGACATGGGACCCATTGGACCCCCTATATGTCCCATTTGGTTGTGATGACTGATATTCATGTTGGACATGTTGTTCATTGGTGGGCCTGGCATATTCATGTTATTCATTTGATTGGGTCCTGACATGTTCATATTATTCGACGGCATGGAACCCATTGACGTCATGGGTCCGTTCATGGGTCTTCCGAGATTGCTAAGATTGTTTCCCATATGCGTGGGATGTGATTGGGGCCCATTATGTCCTAGTGGACTATTGACGTTGTTCATTGGGGGACCGTTTAATGGACTGTTTGGCGGCAAGTGACTGTTCATGTTATTCATGTTCATTGGGCCATTTGCCATATGATTTGAACCACCCATGCTGTTCATGGGCGAACCAAGAGGTCCACCCATTGGACTTCCCATACTATGACCCATATTATTCATGGGGCTTCCCATGGGACCACTGTTCATACTGTTCATAGGACTGCCCATAGGTGGCCCACTTAATTGAGAATTCCCCATGTGACTCATATTCATGTGATTGTTCATGGAATTCATGGGTCCTGGTGGCATATTGGGACCCATATTATTCATGGGACTCATACCGCCCATTGGCGCGTGGTTCATGGGTGACATTCCTCCCATATGGTTCATATGGTTACCCATCGGAGAATTACCCATCGGACTCATGCCTCCCATATTATGAGGAATCATAGGGCTCATGCCTCCTATAGAGGCCAGGGGACTCATGCCCCTCATGGGAGGACCTCCCATGTGGTGAGGGTGATGTGGGTGTATGTGAGGAGGACCACCATGCATCATAGGGCTTTGGGTACTTTGCGGTGGAGTGTCGTCAAATGGATTACTTGCAACTATCGTATCCCCATAACCAGTTAATGGAGGAGGTAGCAAGTCCTGAAATAAAATTACCATCAATTTTCTGTAAGCAATTTATATGTTTATTTATAATATTACCTGTACAGTTGGGGGTTGCTGAGGAGGTGGTTGCGAGACATTTGCATTCGTACGTCTCTTCTTCTTGGGATTAGCCCCAGCAGGAGGTGGTGGTGGAGGATGGGGGTGAGCTGTGGGCTCTGGGTGTGGGGCATTAGACCCCATGCCTACCCCCATACCCATACCCCCAAGTGGCATCCTTGCAAAGGGTGGCATGCCTGCAATATTGTGGCTCATCTCCTCCTCTCTCTTCCCTTATTTTATCATGCCTTGGGAGTACCACGATGGCTTCCAATATTATCTTAGTATCCTAGAACTGTACACAAAACAAATTTGATTTTCATTAATACGCAAATAGTGAAAATATTAAATAATTACATATCGCTGAAATATATATTCTTATGATCATCGTTAATATACCACAGTATATGTTACAACGATAACATACAATATAATCCCATGAAAATAACTCATGCAAATAATGATTGACAATTATATTCATGTCCTACATAAAACTTTATGTCTATATAAGAAAATATGAACTTGCATAAAAAAATAAATATCAGTATAAAATCAGTGAGCAAAAAATCCACGATTTCTCGTATTTCCAAATTTCAAGAAATCTAAATTCCCATAAAGCTTCCCGTGAAAGATATCGAAGAAACGAGTGTGTTAAAGCCGATGACATTATTTATACACAGAGGCACACGTGAATGTGCGTGTGCCTGTAGGTATGAGGGACCCAAGTGTATTTATACATACGTACATAAATAAATAACTGGAAAGGAATAACAGGAAAAGCAAAGAAGAACTCCAACGTTGCGAGCGTAATAGAGAACGATACAATTTTCATGAAGAAACAGGGCGGATTGACGAAAAAGGAAAGAAAAATCTTTGGAAGCGAGTAGAGAACTAGGGACACCAACCTAACCTAACCTACAAATTTCTACGTCGATCCCGCATAAATTATCCACACGTTCGCCACAGGCACGCCGATGGCGCCGCGTTCATATTTATAATATACACAAAATATTCTTAATCACATAACTTTAAAAGAATTTCCAGAACTCACCAAGGCATTATAGCCGGCAGCATCGAACGGTAGACATAATAAACGCTACACTGTTTTTTTTTTCGGCAGGGAACCAACACAGCGCGATTGCTGTCGCGCGATGGGGTCCAGTTTTCTCGTGAGCGCGAACTCTTAACTCGGCCTTTCCCGTAACTATACGTCACTCACATATTTCGGAAACGGATCCACTGCTCGATTTCCACGCGATACTTCACCAATATTCCCTTGTGTCCCTACGGGAAACTTGTTGGGTAAACGCACGCCAGCCCTTCAAGTCGCCATTGTCGCGCGATACGCGTGTCCCTGCGCTCGCCTTTTCCTCTGTGTGTTGCTCTCTTTTCGATACCTATTGCTTTGTCCAGATGGCGTTGCTGTCGCTGCATTCCTACAACCTAACCTCTGTTGCACTCCAATGTGATATGCGGCTGTCCCTTGTATCGGGATGCAGATGGCTTTTTCGAAGATCAGATTGGTTAAGGGTGATCTTATAGGTTGTTTAGGTCCAGAATGGCGAGGCAGGGGGATTGACCGGAGGATACATTTTTATCTTGCTCTGTACAGGCATAATCTATAGGATAGCTTCTATACAATTATTAGTGATTTTGCGGTCTCTAGAATATGTGTTGCAGTCAATAAAAATCGTATTCCTGATAAATAAAATAAAACCGAGGTTAATGAACGGATATTTTGTTATAAAAATCTACAATTACAAACTTTGTTATGACTGTGACTTCCAAGAATTTCCTGATGAAAATGGTTAAATAGTCCTGAATAATAAAGCAACAGGGTTTAGTAGCGTTCAATACCAAGTTATGGATCTATCCGCAGAGCTATTTTCTTCTAAAATATAAAAACAATAATTTATTGTAAATCGATTTGTTTTTAGTTAAGTGTTTACGAACAGCGCCCTCGAGTTGGAATAGTACGGTGTCGCCATCTATGATTACTTTTTATAACTGCAAGCCCCAAATTAATTACCAAACGTTGTAAGCAAGATCAGTAAGTAATGTAGATTCCTTCCTTCCTAATAATACACAGCGCCAATGGACGTTTCGAAAGTTAAATAATTGTCGAGGAGTCCCTAAATTAGCCATTGTAAAGTCCCAATTGAGAAACAGGAAAAGCCACTTGGGCCCCATGTTATTTCAAACTGTCACATTCCATATCCTGTCACACAGGGCGGATTGCTACCGTGGAAAAATCGTTAATCGTGAAAATAGGTCTTGCGAATGAAGATACGTGACACAATATATGTAGAACAGTTTTGCAAGAAAATACAGAAAAAGGGCCAAAAGATGCAGAGTAAAAGCCAAACAAAAAGGAAGCAACAAGGAGGTAGGACGGAACATACGATGTGGCAATTGGAACGTGTGTCGTCTCCGAAATGAATTTGGCAAACATTGTAATGCCAGTGAAACAACAAAACAACAAATATTCAAGGAATCAATTGGGAGTTTCCCTTCTCGGACGTACCGCAACCTCTACTACCATCACTGTACGTTATATTACTACAACTAGACCACTACGCGTATGTATACACGCGTGTTTCGAATAAGAAACTAGCGATTTGCACAAATTACAAAGAGCGTTCTGGTAGGGGTGTTGAAGGAGACAGGTACCAATGCTACCAAATGGAACAAGAGAGATAGATAAGGTAACCCGATGGATCATGCCTTATGTACGTGACTTCGCGAAGGACTTCTTGCGAAAAAAACAGTTTCATACACGTTCCCGTGAATCTAACGTAGTTCTCGTTACTGTGCCACAGCTTTACGATAGATACATATATTTTTTTAGTTACGTTTGCCGTCCATTTTCGTGGCACAATCAATTTTTCGCCTCGATCCTTCATATGTCGTGTCATAGTCTGCCATTTTACTTGTATCGTAACTTCACGGACGTTCGCTTTTCGAGCCTCTGATTTTACCCCTACCCGTCTCCTAGGCCCCTCCTTACCACAGGACGCTATGTGCAATTTAATCGAAAGGATACGTTAATCGGCGATTGGCTACGACACAAAGAGACTTCGAAACACTCGATTAAGCGGTACTGCTCACAGGACTGGAAATAATGATCGTTCGAGCGAATAAAAGACTCTGGAAGATAGGTTACCGCGTTATAACGTAGTACACATAGTGATGCTGGTAGCTGGATAAACTCTGTCGTATATAGGTATGATTGTGATACAGAGTTAACTATGGGGAATAATGTATTATCATTCTTATCGGTTTTTCTTACCGTATGACAGCGTCGGAGATTCTTTCACGCCACATGGATTCATGTACTTTCTTGCTTTCTCTTGGATGAGATTGCATGAACTTTCACCTTACTTCCGTAGTGACAGAAGCTGCATTCTACGTCACCGCGGGTACCGGATGGAAATAAAACGAGTATTAATGAAATGTGCCAATTAAGTATAACAAGAAAAAAAAAGAAAAGCGAGAAAGTTCTTATAAAACCTGTACATGTTACAAATAATTACTACATCTTTTCTAATATTTATTTTCACTCTATTCAATAATATCTTATTTTACATTACAGTAGTTTCCAAAGGATATTCTGGACACTTATTTTGATAAACGTTGAAGTCACCATCCCCAGGAAAATTCTGTCTTACTTCCAAGAGGACTATGCTTCGTTTACTCAAAGGGGAGATCTACGTTTCCGTTGTTTCCCGGCATTAAAAATTATCTGTCACTCCTCGAAGATCGTGAGTATACTGTCAAATCAGCAAAGTGGCAACTTGCCAGTCTATTGGTATTTTCCCATTTTCTTTTAGCATCCAGCTTCTTCCTCCACTGTATCTTTTCAATCTGAACATAGCAATCATCAAGCACAAAACTCTCCCAGAGTTCGAAGAATCTCCCAACTACCTGCTGATACCTGGAACAGGCAGGAAAGCGAGATAAAGAAAAGTTTATTGGAGTGAAGAGAAAAGAAAAGGATACAAGGCGCATACTCCTCTCAGGTCTGTAAGTATACTACAGTGTCTTTACCAGTAGATGTGTATAGTGTCGTGGTACGACGGTCTCTATAAATTATGTCGACTGTAGACTCACTTTCGTATTTACTGTCGAGTAAAGGAAGGGACGTAAAGCCGTGGGAGCCACTCCAGTCAGTGCGTTGGCAGATTTCGAGTCGCAAGGAACGTCTCTGAATTGCTGTAGAAGATAAGAAGAAAAACAAAATCAGTAAAACACTTTCAAAGATCCAGAAGACACACTCGGTGTAAGATCTATTGAAAAATATACAAGGAATACGTACAAGTAAATATATTTATCTGCTGGAATCACCAATATAAATTGGGATCAAGGATAAAAAAGAAAAGAATTGCTCAATTGGAAATTGCATTGCATTCTTTGCTACGGCCATCTGATACGCAACTTTCACCATGACTCTAATCAAGGTGAGTGACATGCAACAAGTGCGAGGATCTCTTTGTATTTTCTGTTGCCTGCATTTTGAGAAATATGTTGCAAAAAAGTATCGATAGTTCTTAAACCTTATATACAGAATCAGGGTAAAAGTATCATTGCGGTGAACACAAGATATTACGAGTATGAATGAACGACGGATATAGAAGCTAGATAAATGATATGATGCTATTAAAATGACGTTATATCGAGGCTTTGGGTAATTCGATGAATGAGGCTCGTTAAATGATATACATTATAAAGGTAGACATAACGCATTACATAAAGTAAAAATAAGTACTTGGTATAGTTGGATAAATATTTTCTTATTTTTTAAACTTCCTTTATAGGGAATTGAGTGATGTTTTTTATGATACATTTAATAGGATGCTGGTATTGAACTCATAATTAACTATAACTGTGTACCTCCTTCTTGGACTGTAATATCTATTTTATTTGGTACTTCATTACCTTTATTGGTACTTTCTTCACGGGGACTTGGGCAAGGATGAAAATTCGATATACGCCATTAAATTCTATTTGGCAAAGAATTCAAGAAGTTTCTACCGAGAAAATTCTATTCTGTAACCGAATAATGTTTCGCCTTTGACCCGATTACCGGTATTGGGTTGTCGTGAATTTGATTTTTTCTTTTCAATGGATCTTTCCTTCTCTTTTTTTATTTCTTATAATAAATATCGTACTTCATTATCTTTCGAACAAAAGACATCAAAGAAGTCTATCCACTTCTAAGCGCGAATTAAAGCCACAACCCGGGTCTCTCGTGTTCCTTTTTGCATGGCCTTACAGCGCCACAATAGCTCCATTATAAATTACGTTGGCCGACTCTAGCAGCAATGAAAACTATCCGAGCTGGGCTTTAGACCACGGAGTCGCGTGTGGCTTTCGTCATTGTGAATGTAACCGGCAGTACCCGCTTGCGAAAAGCTACACGACATACCAAACCCTGGGAATTAACTTCATTGCCAATAAACCATTATTTTTATTTGGATTTCTTTTACCACCAGCACGTGTCGCGGGAAATCGTCTGCAGCCAAATCGCTTTCACAGCAATTTTTTTTTATTCGCGAAACATTTCCTTATTTTCCTGTACCTACGTACGAACCCTCATCAGAAGGAAAGTAAACAAAAAAAAATTGCAAATGAGGTTGCGAAGGTTCAGCGGTACTGGAATATCCTATTCTATTTTTATTTGGCTTCTTTTACCACCATCACGTGTCGCGGGAAACCTGGTTCAATCCAATCGCTTTAACCGCAAATTTTTTTCTCTTGCAAGGAAAAATTTCTTATTTTGCTGTATTTATGTACGAACCCTCATCAGAAGCTATGTAAAAAAAAATCTCAAATGAGCCACGACGGTTCAACGGACCTGGAATATCATTCATACATATGTATGAACATACGTAGCACCCTTTTTCTGCGTTATTTCTTTCCCTATATTTTTACCTTTTACTTGCATATGAAATACGGAAAATTTATTCTGTTTCAGATCGCTCTCCTATGTGTGATAGTTTATACCGTAGCAGGACAAAATGCAGAGGAGCCAAGGAAACCACGCGTTTCCGACGAACAGCTTAATATGGCACTGAGCGACGAGCGATACTTGAGAAGACAGCTTAAGTGTGCCTTGGGAGAAGCACCTTGTGATCCTGTTGGTCGCCGTTTGAAAAGTAAATTTTCCCACTTCGTGTGTGTTTGTCAAACAGTTGTCCTGTATCTACGTCTAGTAGTCCGAGCTTGGTTGCACACACACAGCATCCATTAAGGCGTCACTTATATCCTTTCCCCAGATACCTGGCTGACTGTTCTCTTAAAAATTCCAAGACCTAAACCGGATTTTAGGGAATTTGATAATTTATCCTTTTCTAACCTGCTCTTCTTTCACTCGTAGGTCTGGCTCCACTGGTACTACGAGGTTCCTGCCCGCAGTGTAGTCCTGAAGAAACGAGACAGATTAAAAAGGTCCTTTCCCACATTCAAAGAAGCTTCCCAAAGGAATGGTCAAAGGTAGTGCAACAGTATGCCGGTGTATAAGGATTACTTTTGGCAACAACTTCCTTGGAATGGCTCCAGACTTCGAGAAGGAGTGAAAGAGGTAGAAACCAAAAAATGCAGTAAACAAAAGAAAAAGGAAACTGAAATAAACGAGAACTAGGATTGTAAGAAAGGATAAAGGAAAAACATTGTACACGTTCGCCAGGAATTTAGAGGATAAGATATTTTCGCTATATATGTTATAGCCATTCGCTCAAAATGTATATATATATATATATATATATATATTGTATTCCCTTGATTTGATACGCAGGATTCTAATTAACTGGCATTGTTATAATACTATTAAGACTCGAGAACCATATTGTACGATATTCTAAGGTGTTATTACATCAGGGAATCTTTGTCATTTGAATATGCGATGATTTTCCCATCAAAGCAGTCAAGATTTTTATGTCGATTCCCGTAAAATTCTCGGTTTATATTCCACAAGACGACTTTGCTCGACGCGATGCAATAAAGGATGGTTCTTACGTTGCACGAGATGGACTGTAGCTTTACTTACTCCGGTTGGCCCTGTTTCGTTTTTTTATCGTCCCTCTTGCTTCTGCCTCCTGGTTCTCCTCATCCTGCGCCTTTCATTTTTATTATTTCTTTTACCGCAGCCACCTTTAAATTTTCTCCCGAACGACGGACAGAGGAGAATGCGATTTTTGCGCAATTAGGTTAATGGGAGCTTTAAGGCGATCAGGATTCTCCCGTTTAGATCATTACCCCCCAGTTTACCTATACTCTTGCGATAAATTTTCCACGATAGCGAAATATTTCGGGACTCTGGTTTTATTTTTGCATTCGTGCGAAATCCGTAACGAGCAAACCTGATTTGGGCCAATTTTCTTTCGACCTTCTTATTCCTTGCTGTCTCTCTTCTGCTCATTTGCATAAACTATATCTTTTTTTTGAGCACTCAGTAAATGTTGTACTCAGTGAATACCTACGTACTTATCTGTCGTTACTGTCCCCAATGGCAGTAACTTCTTAGGCTGTGAAAATCGATGGAAAAAAAAAATAAAAGCAGACGGCAAGAAAAAAAAGGTTGGATAAAAAGGAGGAACGCGACGCAGCTCGGAAAGTTTCGGTACTTTACACGACAAGAACTTCTTCCGAGCTCAGGGCAAAGTATTATCGAGAGACTTCCTCTTCTCTTACCTTACGTTTTCTAGGCAGCTTTATTTTTTATTTTTTTCATCTTGATCTTTTTTACCTCTACCGTTTCCCTTCGCCTCTCGTCTTCCACTTGTTTTAGGCACATACGTATTTACCTTGGAGACCCTATAAGAAAATTGATATTTGAAGAATGAAATCTAAGTGAGAGAGAGAGAGAAAGTGAAAGAGTTTTGTGTATTCTGGAGAACACGTACCTAGCGGCGTTGTCTCCTGCGTCTCGAATCTAAACACGTTCTGCGAACTGGTCTGGGCCTAAAACGCACGGTCCCTTTCCTTTTAAGGTAAAAGAAGCAATATGAGAAATATAGAGAAAGAAAGGAGAACGAGTGACTGGAATAGAAATAAAAAAAGTTGAGGATGAAGAGAGACGAAAGAGAGTAAATAAGTATTTTCTCAAAGGAGAAGATTACGAGTCGAAAAGGCTTAAGGAAGTTGCCTGTTGCTCCAACGAATCAGCGAGCAGTGAGGCGTAAGTAAATCCATGGGAGTTTCGCTAAGGGTTGATACATGCATAGACTACACACCGTGTACCAGATAATTAGACAGAAGGGTTGGTGAGGGATGAACTGGATTTCTTAATCTTCAGCTCATTTCAGCAGACTCTCTTACAGCTACCCTTAGTATCGGGACAAGAAGCTTTTTCTTGAAATAACAGCTGAATATACCATGTTACTATATAAATTATACGATCTCCTTTGGCATGCTAACCCCCTACCCTTAATGGTAGAATATTAAATAAAAACCAATATCCATCACGGGGAACGGCTCCATTAACAGCGGGTAAGCCTATACATGCATTTACCAGGGGATGAAACAAAGGCAGGAATAAAAAAAAAAGTAAGAAATATTTAAAAAATAAAAGAAAAACGAGGTAACAGAAATATTTCGACGTCGATAATCCATCACGTCAACGAAACGTCTTATTGTGCCCAAAGGAATACAATATAACATTTTTCTCAACAATATCAAGAAGATTCTGCAGAGACAGAAATTCGTAAAATACGGATTGTCAAATAAAAAGTGCTCCGAGATGCAAATGAAAAAAAATCAATTCCTTTCAATTCATCTTCGTTGTAAAGGCATCAACGCGAAGTACCGATGTTGAACAGTAAGAAATAGACATCCGAAACATATTCAAAATGGGATGTTTAGCAGGACGTAAGGGATAGTGTGAATAGTAGCTGTAAACGCAGAAAGGACCATCGTAGGTTTACGCCACGTTGGTTTACACGTACTTCTACGCAATGCATAGCATAATAGGATACGAATTCACATATCCAATGTATGTACACATAGCAGAGCTTGTACATATGGCTACGCATGGGTGTATATCGTAGATAGCAAAACAAGGATATATAGGAGTAAACACGAGCGAGTGAACGAGAGAGAGAGAGAGAGAGACAGACAGAAAGTCCGTAAGGAGTCTATATAGGTTATGTACAATGTCGAAATCAGCCACGTGACTCTAGCCACATAGAAACGTATAATGCTATCTGTATACGTATACACTGGCTGAATCGCTATATATATACTGGATACATAGCACGGCCTGTGGAGGGCACAAGTTAGTGTCTATATACCCGGAGATCGATAGAGGACAGAATCCCGGGACATCCCCAGCGATCCTGTTCTCTTATTCTTGCAAGAAGCGTTCTCGGGCTAAACCTACTCGCACCCTCTATGCATCCCGCATTAACCCAACCACCCTTATTACTTCAAACTTCCCCCACCTGCCAATCCGAAGCAACCAAGTCTACTGGTAGGACGATCGTCTGAAAATTTCGATGTACACCTTTAGCCGCGCCATTCACTAGGATTTAAATGAGGTCTCGACCTCTTCTATGTTGTACGTATGTATATATGTGGATATGTACATAGAGAAGTTACTAGGGGGTAACACAACCCTTTCGGATAACCCCTCTCATTAGCGACATCGCCTAACGCGATTACTTGCGCAATCTGCCACCAGGAAGAAAGGCATCTGGTATTTTGGAAAGGGATGAGGAGGACGACATGCCCCATAGGTATTAGGTGGTGGGAAGGCCTTCCCTAGGATTTACTGGCCACATATCCAGAAGGGAGGATCTTTGAGGGAATTATTTTAGCTTACGGGATTCGCTCATTTGTTTCATGTATTATTGATACTCTCTTTGTTTTCTAAGTAGGGGTTGTTTTTTCATGTTTTATATTAGCTGTTACGTTAGTTTCTTTTTTGTGTTGTTATAATGGAGGATTTGACATTAATGAGTATCTTCTAACCCTTGGTTGACTTTTTTTGTACTGTATGTTGAACCGATTTAATTGCTACCCCCTTTCTGTGGTGCGTGTGAATTTCTCGAATAGGCTTAGAGCCTCTTGCGGTGAGCATAATCTCTGAGGGGTAACTTGGCAATAACGAGTAATTAACGCTATTAATTAAGGGGGATTTTCAGGTTCTCTCACACAATTTCATCCTATTTTTTTCATCTGTCAGAAAGCACGTGTTTTAATAACACACGTGTCAACTGTCAAGCGCGACAAACTTCCTGGTAATATAATCGGCGAATGAGGGTCCGCTACTAATTATAAGGGTTACCGCGCACTAATCCGGAAAGTATTCGAGTGAATTCGACAGGATATCCCAAAAGCATCCCCTACGGGAAATTGTATCCACGTGAAAGTGCCCTTTCCGAGGACAAGTGGAGTAATGAAATCCTTTCGAGGAAGCATATGTAAACGGAGATAGGGGTTTCCTGGAGCGAGAGTAAACCAGATGACAATATCGTTAAAGAAATTCCCAGAAGAAGAAACATATATTATTTCACCCCCTTTCTTTTGCACTATTTTTTTTTTTTTTTTTTTTTTTTCATCATAAGGATCTCCAATATCAGAAACAAGAACGAAGATCCTAGAATAACATTGAATATACAAGTACCAATGTCAAATTCAAAGGGATCATTTCAAATATTATCCCAAAAGATCGGACGTACCTGACTTTCAATTTTGGATCAGTTATTCCGAAAAAGTCTTTGATTGATTCAAAAGATGGATTACGTGGAAATATCAAGTGTGCACGTTCACGAAAAAAAATACCGAATAAACGATCTCTTCTTGACAAAAGAACAATCTCACGACAGCGGATATGGGGAGTTTGGGGAGAAACGAAAAGGACTTTGCTAAGGGATGCTTTCCGAAGGAATCCTTACCTTTCAGGATATCTCTCAGCGAGCCAGTACTGTTTGACTGGGGATGATGTAGAGACGGGATGCTGTGGGATGAGAATAAATTCCTGGAATCTACACGAAGAAAGTCCTTAGGCAATAAGCGGAAGGACCTTCACAGGACATCTCTACCTCCCTATTCCTTTCTTCCTCTTAGACCATCGTTTATCTTCTACCTTAGCAACTTCCATTCTAGTTACTCCCACTAACACCCACGTACCACTACTATCCCTCCCTCGCCCCACCTCTTCGTCTCTTTTAGTCTTCCATGGACTCGGAATCGTTTCCCTTATTTTTTACTTTTAATAATCATACCCACAGGGGGTAGTCGTGGATATCCTTAGTATAAGGGATGACTCTTTGGATAGGCATACCTGATATACTATATACATCGTACAGACCCGAGAGGATAGAGAGGTTGGAAAGAGGCTTTCGGCCGCAAGCTATCATGCGGACAGACATCTTCCTGATTAAAAACATCGATCCCACTGGAATTACGGATGTATGTATTTCCGGGTATGGACACACGTGCTTAATGCGGTGGGTAGTGGTTTGGTATGCTATTATAAGGAAGCTGTGAAGTATCGCGATATTTCTTATCATACATTTCTCTATTACACTTATATGCTACTTCACGTTCTCTATTATGGAATATATACATATATATTTATAGACAGCATAGAGAACGTGAAGTATTATACGTGAATGTGATCGTTATATATATATATATATATATTGCTCTGTTCACTAGCTACTTATTCCAAGTACACGGAATTGGCTTTACTACGAGCTATTACCTGTCGATTCCAATCCGCTCACAAGTATCCTGTCTAGTATCACAAGGCTAATACTAATTCCATGAAAAGAGCTATACCAGAAACGACTACACGAGTTTTCTCCATTGAAAAATTCTCGCAGTTTCCAACGATCAACGGATCATTGAAAAACGCCTACGCGTAACGTTTCAGCCAAGCTAGAATTTCCCGCAGCTTTCGCTAGTTGCGAGCTTTTGCCGTTTACATAGAAACCGGGTGCAAGCTCGTTGAATAAATACTGTTTCGATTGTATGCTCTTTCTATCTCTCCCTCATTTTCTCTCTCTTTCTCTCTTTTCGCCACTATTGTCCAATTCTCTTTATCTTTTTCCTACATCATCCATTGCCGCTGTTTCCCTATGGTCGCTGCTATACATACCCTGTTTCTACAGTTCCCCCACGATCCGGCATACCGCGTCACTTTTTCAGTCGTCACGTAACGTTGGCTCTTTTTGTTTATTGTTTATTCCATCGAAAATTTCGCTAGGCATCAAAGAATACAATCGCGAGCAATGGGCAACGAACCGATAATGAATCCTGCCTCGATACACAATTTTTCCTATTCACATAGGTAACTCCGAAGTTGCCCGCCGTGCATGTTTGCCTCATTCGCAAATTTTTTTTTTTGGGCTTTCTCTGTTTTATTCGCATATTTCACTGACCACCAGACTGACCATTGGGGATACCGGCAGCAACGTGTATAACCCCGATATGCTAAGAGGTAAACACAGTCCACTTGGAAATTCTGATTACAATGAAACCCGTTCCGTATGTAGGGTAGGCTAATAAGGGTATCATGAAATTGTCATTTAGCCCCGAAATGGACTGGAGCTACTGAAAAATTTGAATACGGAATTATCTTTTGTTTCTACGAAAAAAAAAAAAAAAAAATCAGTTTCATTCATCAAGTGTTATTTTTATATAAAGACGACAAAATAATACGTACGGTAATCGCGAATGTGGTACCTTCAATATTTCTGTCTCTTTCTCCCGCACTTGCACGTTATATACCTCCGTCTCTCTCGCACTCACGAACGCTACGGTGGATAAGCGAAATTCAAACGTATATAATAATAGACCTTTCTTCATTGACTGTATATATGCTTTTAGCGAACTTATAGAAAATAATATTTTTATTAAAAATCGTTTTTTCATATTATGCATTTTTAACCGCAAGGAGCTAAATCGAAATCGCACGAAAAATGTGTCTTTGACTTGATCCTCTAACATGCATTGTACAAGTGCTGGTAACGGTGAAACCATCCGTAAAATCTCATGGCATTTTCTCGCGCGGCTTTCTATTATATATTCGATTTCGGCATGCAGTTCGCAACTCCAGAGGATACGTGTGTGCTCGCAGGGTAACACGTGTGGTGGCGAAGATAAGCCCGTGAAAATACGCGCGGTCACGTATTTTATGAAATATACGAAAATTCGATGGCATTAGTATAGGCACGCATATCGCAAGCTGACAGAGTGTATACGTCCCTGGAATTGACTGTGAAATTCCTTGGACAACATTTGTTTGTATTTTTCTTCGTCCCTTACGATTCCCCTATACTTCTTATGTATTATTTATCGAAACTTTCTCATCCCTCGTGGAATATTCGTAGTCGCCAGAGGGATTCTCTTAGGTTATATTTTCTCGTGAGTTTCAAACTATGAAAGATTTCATCGTTTCCGGGGAAAAGTATGTATAAAGTATTATGGGACTATATTATGTTAACTACTATCGGCGATTTGATAAGCCTTACAAATTTATCACGTAAGGTTAAGATCGTGAAATCGATGGTCCAGAACTTTTTCTTTAAGTACACGATATTTACGAGTCTTTCTCAATTTTGCTAGGAACCTCACTGGTGGGTTGGTGGAGGGACGAGAAGAAGCCTGGATAAAAAATTACTGAATTACAGAAGGGAATGTCCGTCATCCGTTTCGGATAAAAATTTCTGACGGTCGTGCAGCTTTTCTGGCTCCCCGGAGAATGGAAAGAAGCTTTTATTCTGTCGCTCCGTTTAGAGACGCAGCGAGTAGGAGAAAGAGTGAGCGAGAGAGAGAGGAAAACTGGACGAAAAAGCTTATGACGCGAGTAGGAAAAAAGATAAGGAAAATCAAAATAAAAACGCGAAACTTTCCTCCGATATCGGTGTAACGATCGTCGAATGAATAAGACGAATAACCTGATTTGTGGTAAAGTACGAAATTAAAGTTGTTTCTACGAGTCAATCGCGTTATTTTTTTTCTTATTGAATTTCAAATCAAGTTGTAACGGTCCAGCCACGATGTGTCAAACCAGTGAGCGGCAGTATGATTAACGCTCGGAAATGCGATTTCTACCTTATCGTCTCGCATTGAGAAAATGGAGGCAGTGACGTATCTAGTAAAGAGGGTTTGAGGGACGTATAGCAATTTCGTGATTTCCGATTGGACGAGCGTGTAATCGGGCAGGTATAGGTTTCGTATTCATTGGGAGTTGGAAACACGAAATAAATTCAGCCCCTCGCGACACACGTTAATTTAATAGAAATTTTCAGTTAATTGAATTTCGCGATACTGAAAATTCTCCAATGTCGACGAATCCCCCACCCTCCCCCTTCAACGCACTCTCGCTGTAACAAGAGCATTATAATTTTATGATTTCTGATTGGTGTGGCCGGAGTAATCCACCATTTTCGTATTGCTCCTACCAGCCACTACCCTTGCTGTACTCTTTGCCTTCTACAAACACCCATCACTCGCCCCTGCGATCTACGCTACTGTAAATTTTCCAAAACTCATAATAAATGCAGTACGCTTCACGATTAATGGTAGGCGAGAGCTTTTCACCTTCTCAATTTCATGCGAAAAGTATTAACCTGGATTTATAAGTCACGATACACGTATATTCATAAAGGGGTGGGATTCGACGTGGGGCGAAGAATTGGATGGATGAGAGTTATTCAAATTTACAAGAATCGGCTTACCACCATTCGATCGTCTTTAGATTGAATTCTGACTATAAGAATATTTCACGTTATTCCTATTATTCCCCGATTATTATTCAACCTCCCTACAACCCTCCCCGCCACCTCCAAACATTCTTTCAGCTTTTATATCGCTCGAGGGAAAACTTTTGTATCCTACATACAGACAAAACTTCACGAAGATTAGAACTTCGGTCAAGATCGTATGTCGAAGCAGAAGGTGATAAAAAAAAAAAATATATCAGTAGCGCCGACAGTGTATAATTTATCATATTTTTTTTTAAATTAGGTAAAGGCGAACTGGTCGACTGCATTTCTATCGGGTGAAAAACATCTTTAAAAATCGACTATTCCAGCCGTACCACAGGCGGAGATAAAAATTCATTTTGAAAAGGCGACAGGACGGAACGTTGCTTCTAGCTACTCTAGCGTGCTAATGTCTGGTACATCGGGGAAGCTTATATACTTGTGAGAAGCGTCAAGGATGTACGTGGAAAAGCTACATAACAAATAGAATATATTATATAGAATAACCATTAGAATCGTCGAGCGCAACGGACCTGCGCTCTGACGTACGTGGAGGTAACGGCGTCGGGACGCTCTTGCGTCGCGACGACGCCAAGAGCTGACACCTCAGTACACGCGGCTCGACGCCCGGGGATGCGTCTGTCGTCGGGATCACGAGGATTTCTAGTTGTCAGAGAGACGTGAAAAATTTCACGATTGCGTCGAGAATAAATACATATTATATACGTATATATATCAATCGTTAATGTATATATGTGTATATACCAAAAAAATAGATAGGGACACGCACGAAGTAAAGAAAAGATAAAGACATAGATAATACACGTATGGAAACGTACATACACATCATTCGAATTAAACTATAATGATAGAAATTTGCCACGAGGTAAATTTCAATTTTGACTATAATTTACGGTTTGTTGAATTAGAAAATTTATACGTTGATTCTTGGTCCCCGCGCCTAAGATTATCCGTTGGATTTGTTTCTCAGTCTAGATAACGAAATCTCTCTAGAAAATCATCATCACCCCTAGACAAACTTCGGCCATCCCACCAGGAGCGAGCTAACCTATCAAATTGCTGACTGGCTCAATTGATCTCGCGAATAAACCTGAAAGCCGACAATTGCCAGCTGGTCCATGAGAATCCCGGGATATCTGTGTTGGCAGAATAGTTTGGAGTACTCACCCTTATTTCTACCCCTAAGTTTATAAAGTTGAATATTTTTTTATCCCCCCCAGTAATACAGACCGTGCCAAATCTGATAGAGACTAGGAAGATGATATAACATCTATGAAATTATCCCAGATGATCATGGAACGTCCAAAGTTACTTAATTAAACTTAATCGTACTAATATAAATTAGGAGGTATCAGGACCACGTACCATGTATCATTGGTAATAGGTGATGTCGAGTAGCACGATAACAGAACGTCAAATTGACAGGGGATTTTAACTAATAGTCTATTTAACGTTAATTCACCTCGAATAGGTGATTAAGTGATTGTCAATGTAACTAAGGGTAGTAATGAGGCTAATTACTTGCAGAATGAGGGTGGCATGGCTATTACTATGCTGGTTCCTATCGGAAGAGTGGATCGGCGATCTCAGTACTGTTGCATTAACGAGTGAGGTGGTGCACAAGGAGGAATTGGAGGAGTTGTCAGAGAATCAGGAAGTAGCTGAGGTGGTTGAGAATTATTCGTCCTCGACCTCGTCGGTACCTCCGGCTACTCACATCAATGGTAAGGTCCTACTATAGCACAGTCCCCTTTCCAACTATGTGCTTCCGCTTTCGAAGCAGCTTCCGGTCCCATTGTCGACCTCGAATCCATTCTCAGAGTTCAATCTCGCGAGGACAACTTACAACTCTCCGGGTTGCTCTCTATCCTGGGGATCCTTTTGTCATCGGATGTAGCATGTGCTCGTCATTCAAGCTCTTTTCTGTAAAAATTATATATATGGATATATACATATGCATTACGAGTTACGTATTACTTACGTATGATACATTGCACGTACTTTTGGATGCGTTGCTATGCATTTGCTGCAGCAATGGTTCTAAATCTGAAATTTTTGAAAAATGAGGGATATAAGTGAACAGTAGGTACGTTTCAAAATTTACTGTCAGTCCTGCTAGCATCGTTGTATTCCTGTTTGTTTGCATGCAACCGAGTGAGACACAATCATGCTCGCAACACTGACGCTGAACTTCGCAACGTATCCGATATATGATTATTCTTTTTATACGTTACCAGAATGAAATACGAAAGCCTATTAGAAATTTGTCTTTTCTCTCAAAAAATTCAATTCTCGATGTGCCGTTACCAACGAGAAAATGGTCCATCCGTCTCTCGTATTCTCTTGGAATCTAATTATTTTTAAATTGCCAATTCTCTGGGATTACCGCGACCCTTCAATTTTCCATCTTCTTTTTCGAGTAGTTCGAACATTCCTGGTACCCTCGCACTGTGTACGATTTGCGAAGGTTTTTGCGAATTGAAATCGGCTTCGGATAGGGAATCCTATTAAAAAAAAAAGGAAAGAATTCGTGAGAGACAGGAGGATAAAAAATATCAACATACATATACGTACTACGTTAAATATATGTATAACAAGAAGACTTGACTTTGACTAAAGATACACTTTACAAAGAACATTTTTTTTTTAATTTCTGATAATGAAGCACAGTACGCGGATAACGAGTTGCGAACTTTTCTTTCATTCTTTTTCTTTAAAAGATGAGCGTTTGAAAATTTTGCAAGTTTCACCCGAGCTTCAACTAATCGTCTCCATCAGACATTTTACCGTGTCTCGTTCTCTCGCACACTCTTTACCTACACCTCTCTCTCGTTTTCCCCTGTTTCCACCCAGTAGCCCCTCTGTCGCACCTGTTGCAAATTAAAATGCCGTTCTAACCCCTGCCGCCGTGATTAACCTGGCAAACTTTATCAAAAGGATACAGATATAAAGAATAACACCCCTGCGAATGTTAAAAAAAATTGTCTCCCTTGTCTGTCCCTAGTCTAGTAAGTATTGCCGTAGACAGAAAAGGATAAAAAGAATAGGAACAAAAACAGACAAAAAATATTCGCTGAAAAAAAATCCAACACCAAACCGAGACGAAGAAAGAGAGCAAACGAGAGAGAGCGAGAGAGGAAAATACGAGGAGATAGATAAAGAAAAAACTAATCGTGATAGAACGTAAAAAAAAGGGCGTTGAACGTGGGAAAAGCCATCGCCGAACGAAACGCGACACTCGGACTAAGTTGAAGTGACATGGCGGTGGGAAGTTGTCGCGTCTTTGAAGATGAGAGATATTAATTAAACTGTCAGCGACACGAGAAGTGCCAACTTTATTTCGCCACTTACGAGTTCAGCTTTAGCTTTAGCGTTGCTGTTCATTCTGTGCCCGGTGCATCATTTTATCTGCTCTCTCTCTCTTTCTCGTACCACCAGTACCCTATATATTTCCCTCTCTCTTTCTCTCATACATAACGAAAATGTTAGCGCATGCTATAACTCGTGAGGCTCTTCTTACGATTGTATGTACACCGGAAATGAGACTGGGGAATGAGAATGAGCGACGCGTCTGTCTGGCTAACTTCGCATATTACTACTGTCTCAGATAAAATTCCCTAGAGAAATAGGGTGGACGTCGTGATTTCTACCATTGGACTATTCGAATTCGATTAATTAAAGTTTCGAGGCTCTGCCAAGGAAAGTGGAATTATTGCCGGGTAGCACCTTGCACATTTATCCACGTCCGCTCGGTAAAACTTTGTCGAGAATCGATTTCGAGGACCACCCCATGTCGGATAGTGGAAACGAGGGTTGTTAGTGTTACTTGTCATTGACAGCGACACCAGCATCAGAGTTTTTTAACAAGAAAACTATGCTGCTTTTGACCCTGTTTCCCTTATAGAAATACGTATACAGTTTGAATTTCTTTATCATATCATGCATATACTACGTCTACTCGATTATAAAGATTGCCTGAATCTCGATGGAGGGGAGTGTGGGTAAAAAAAAATCTTTTTTGCCTCAAATTCTTTTTTTTTTTTCTTGGACGACATTTGGCGATGAAGAAAATTCTCAGACGGATTCCAATTCCTCCCCAACCTCCTCGAGACTCACTTAACCCCTTCGCTGAATTATATTAAATTTTTTCTCAACTCGCCAGGAATCTATCTTCTCGCTGACTATAACGCTAAAATATCTAGCGGCTGACATGACATAGTTAGATTGGTACAATTTTATCAATAATAATAACCCATGTAACTTGTAGCGTTTTAACTATTCATAGATTAACGCAAGAACAACAAAACCCATAAAAATGACGGATTACAAATTTCCTATTTTAAATTACAGAAATTATTGACGTGCCTTTTTTGAAATTTATGTTGACTTTTGTCGGCATAACAGAATAAATATTTATGTCAATTTAATTTTCATTAAACGCTTTAATTTCAAAGTTCTGTATATCCTATAAACACGAAAAACAACACTGGTTGTTCCAACGTTAATGCTCGCAATTTGATATGGTGAACGAATCCATGAGAAAGTTGCACCTCGTGCCGTGGTTTTAGTACTTAACAATATTACCGAGCATATATAGTTACGTGGATACACGAGATGGTTAGCTAATTGTATGCAAAACTTCCAGCTAAATAATGCCCTCCAGTGTTGAAGGATCATATAAATTAAATAGTGGTTTTGCAAATAATATTTTTTCATAAATTTATCCTACAATCAACCAGTAGAAGCAGCCAACAATTTCCATTGAATCTCGAAGTTCCCACTCGTTTCCGACGAAAATACCCAACAATTTTTTACCGCGCCATCTCTTCTCCAAACAGAATTAAATCCCATGATACCTCGCCCAGTCCCAAATAAACCGGGATGAATATGATCAAGCATACCAGCGCTTAATTAACTAGCGATTTTAACGGTTATCAACGGAACGAATATTTTCCCAAAATTAACTTAAACTTTATTAGCCGAGTTTTTTGACGTGCATAAACTCTATTAACAAACCGTCAACCCTCCAGAACCAGTGCTGCTTTCCATTCACCCTTCGCCAGTTATAACCAACCCTTAACACCACACCAGCATTTCTTCCAGTATAATACCAGTAATAATACCAGGAGTAGCAGCAGCAGCACCACCACCAGGATATCCCCTACACCCATGTACTCACTCAGTACCTAGGTTACCGGATAAAAATCTTTTCGCGACCTCATACTATGGCAATAAATATGTGAAAGAAAAGATGGCAGCATACAGAAAAGGGTACAGACAATAGTGGTTATTCGTATGCTAACCGCATCCCTATCCTGATCAGGATAATTCTAAGGTTGACGTATAGGCAAATATGTGCGAATGTAAGGTTCAACGAATATACATAGATATATACGTCGGGATCGGATTTTATATATGTATTTTCCCCGAAGGTTGATATTTGCTATAGTAAAGCGTATTCGATGGATTATGACGGGACGAAGAGTAAGGGAGGAAAATTTAGGTCGTGGTATTTTTCTGTCGACGTGAGTTAGCTACTCCAAAGATAACCCTCTGCCTTTTACCCTGACCGTTTACCGCTTTCTTTGGAGTACGCTACCCTCTCTCATACCCTCGTTGTAGTAGCCCTTTCCGACGTTGTCGTAACCCCATGGAATATTCTCAATTCCGCTCGGTCGGGACGGGAGTTAGCGCGATGTGGTATATCCATCCCACTTCTCTGGCTTCCACGTAGGACCGCGGGAGATTGAATTATTTTTCTCCGGGAATATTTCTGCCATAAAATAAAACTGATATAGATATAGGCCAAACGTTCCGCCGTCGGTGAGAGCCGACGTCGAGTAGAAGTTCTCTCGATCCTCGTTTCAAGGGAAAGCGTGTGTGCAAGGGGAAGGGAGAGAGAAAAATAAAGAAAAAAGGAAGAAGTGAGATAGATATATATATATATATATATATATATATATATAGAGAGAGAGAGAGAGAGAGAGAGAGGAGCGTGCACGAGTGCGAGAGAGACGTAGGTATATCCCTAGCTATTTTCCCAACGTTTTCCTTATATTACATTCTAGACACGGGGGAAAATCTGAAAATTCCGTTCCTTTCCTGTTTCTGTCAGTGAATATCTTATCATAATACCGAGGCAGACCTAACCCCTAGCTACCTCTCGCTCTAACATGCTCTATCGTGTCTCATCCTCACATCGGGGTGGTACGTACGAATCCCCCCACGGGAGATTGCTACTTCCGACGCCAAGCAACCAGCTGCCGGATATTTACGCCGAGTGTATTTACGGCAGTTCACGAAATCGCGGACTTTTCTATATGTGAGCTGTATTATTATTTTTTTTTTTTCTTATAAATTCTACAGATTTTCCGAATTTCGCTGGACCGATTGGCAACGTGACAGCGGCAAGCGGACGGGAGGCTGTATTATCCTGCACCATCAAAAATCTTGGAAACTATAAGGCAAGTAAAACTTATATAATTACATAGAAAATTGTCATCTGCTGCTATGAAAAGATAGTATTTATAACACGTGGACGAAGCGAAGCGTATAAGTATACAGTAAAAATGACAGAGATTGAACTAAGCTATTGCTGGGAGAACAAAGAAAGTAATACAATAATCTCGTGCCTGAAAAAAAAAAGAAAGAAATTGAAGAATAGAAGAAAAGAACAAGAATGGCTCTATCTACACTGCTCTTTAGAACCTATAAGCGTTCGCTTAATGGTAAAGATGGCGAGAATGGTAGAGACATAGAAAGCATCCTAAGTATCCTCTCTTACTCGCTCAAACTTCCTACGTTTACTGGTTCATTCTCTTTTAGCGATTCGCTCTTCTCTCATTCCTATTAAGCATCGATGAACGCGAGTATTTGGGAGAGTGAGTCAGTGATTCCCGTGGGGTAAGCATAAGCATATACTTGCCCGGGGCTTATTCAGACAAATCGGTGATTGCTAGGGAGTCGGAGAGAGTCTGGTAGTTCTACTGAGGATTGAGAGAGAAAGACAGAGAGAGAGAGAGAGAGAGAGAGAAAGAAAGAGAGAGGTAGGGAGGGAGAGAGAGGCAAACACAGGGTGTAGGCAGAGGATATAGGATGAGTAGTAGAGCGGAGGATGGCCTCGAATAGGGGTGAGAAAGAGTAGATGGTAAGGGGGTAAGTAAGGGTTGGGAACAGTCGTCCCAGGCGTATCACCCGTTGGTGAGATAGGGATGAAAAGGCGAGTCGCTCGGTGGCGCGAGTGAGAGCAGGGAATGATTGTTTCCATGATTACAATGGAACGGAAGAGGGGTGAGTGGATACTAGGAAGATCTGTAGGATGAGGGCTAAAGGGGTTTGGGGCCTTTGCTGATGGGGATGGGGATAAAGAGGAAATGGGGTAGGGCGCATCCCAGGAAAAGGGTGTGAGGAGCAATCTCTTAGTGCTAACGTGGATTCGTGGCCCAGGGACTTTCGAAATATTACGCCCCGAGTCATCGGGGGAATTCTCTTCCTCACACTGGAATACATCTCGACCACTCTTTCTCACCTGACTGACTGCTACTGGAGTCTAAAGTCACCCGCGTCCACCATTTCACTCTTTAACCACAGTCTGGCTGGAGGGTGGTTTCTCTTCGTGTAACTCATTTCGGAGAAAGAATCATATTCGTTGGACAAAAGCACTTACGCTGCCCGGAATTGCCCGCATAAAGAGAGGGCCTCTACCATTTTTTTCATCTTCCTTCTCATCTTTTCTTTTTGCTCGCTTCTGGTTTTTTTTTCACGGACGCTCATCCTGTTCGTAAACCCCTTTGGTGCTGGGTAAGGGATGACGGTGTGCTAGAAAGGGATGATTCGTGCCAAGGGCTCATCTCTGCTGGTTCCTCCTAGACGAATTTCGGACCCCTCACACGTTTTCATTCATCCCTCTTGGAGCATTGGATTTACGTGGGCAGTTTACCAGCGTCGGGGAGGGAGAGAGTGAGAGGAGGAACCTCTTCTACAGGCACTACGGTTAAAACGGAAAGCTTTGTTAGCCATTTTTTACGTTTAATTGGATCAATCAATTATTTTTTTTTTGTACAATGTACTTCAATGTACTATAAAATATAGGCCACAAAATCATAGTATCACCATCCATCTATGTTTTTTTATTATTCAAGATATACACTCCCCTCCCAAACCGGTCTATCACAACTGACAAGATGCCAACAAGCAAACTGGTTTTCACCCTCGAAACCTTCCATCTTTCTAACGTTATCCAGCCCTCATTCGCTACTTGGCCTACCTGTTACGGATGACGGAACGATTTTTTTTACCGAACTGTGAGAGGGTGTTAGTTTTTAATCGATTTAAATATATTATTGATGGGGGTAACTTTAAGATGCTTTATGATACTAGGTGGGATGGCTTCGAGCGGAGGATCAAACCATTTTATCCATGGGTCAAAGGACGGTAACCCACTCCTCACGATTCGCCGTGTTCTTGGAAAATATCAAACCAAAAAATCGCACCTGGCGAAAGGACGAGGAGAGCACAACATGGCGCCTGCATATTCGATCACTCAGGGAAGCCGACCGGGGATGTTATATGTGTCAAGTTAACACGAAACCCATGTTGAGCCAGCTGGGATGCGTGGATGTTCTAGGTATGCCTAATTGTCCGTTTTCAATGCTGCCTATATGGATGCGGGGAAGTTGTTTGATGTCCACATATTGTCTAACGAGGGTGTGGTATGCACCAGGAGTCCTGGTATTATCCTTATGCATCCCCTTTGTCGTTTCCAGGTAATTAATGGTAATAATCTCCTGGCAAAAGGAGATACCTTACATCAATTTTGATAGATTTGACAGATTTATATGGATAGTATATTACTCACCATATATGTTACATGTATAGAACCTCCATTTCGAAAATACACTTCGATTCAGCTCGATGGATTTATTGAAAATCTTTCACCCCTCATAGTCGCTCCAGATATACTGACATCCGGCACTTCAGAGGGTGAGGTTTCCGTTCTCGAGGGTGAAAACGCGACGCTCTCTTGTAAAGCATCCGGAAGACCGCAACCGCTCGTCTTGTGGCGTCGTGAGAAAAATAAATTCATACTTGTACGTGGTTTGCACGAGCAGCTGGAGCGCGGTAAGATTATTTTTTCAGTACCTGATGCGACATTTTTTTTCTGAAAAACTAAAGAAAAAGGGAATATATAGATGAGAATGGTAAACCGATCATCCGAGCTTCCATTAGTTAAACATTGAATTAGTGAACAGTGGTAGCGTTTAATATATTAGTACCTACTGTCAGCTAATCCTCTTATTGGTAGCATTGTGCATGGCTCTGATGTACAAAGAGATATGCTGGATTATTTCGAATAGCTGTACATATGATTTCATACTAAACCGATTTCCAGTGGATAGCGCATTTGGAGAGAAACTCGAGCTTGCTCGAGTCGATAGGAGACAAATGGGCGCATACCTTTGCATTGCCAAGAACGAGGTGCCGCCAGCTGTCAGTAAGAGAGTCTTCCTCAGAGTTAATTGTGAGTCTCGAATTTCATATTTTATATTACATAAATTATCATTAAAATTAACAAAACTACATCGTTTATCATAGTTCCACCGAGTGCCAAGGTACCGAACCAACTTCTGGGTTCGCCATTGGATACGGATATCTTATTGATATGTATGATCGAAGCTTTTCCGCGGACAATCAATCTTTGGAGCAGACGAGATCAAGTTATCATGAATGGGTATGGTATTCGAATAAAGATATATCCATATACATTCTGCATATAGGGTAGAATCATTTAGTATTATTCACTATAATTTATATTCATTGGAAACAGGGATAGATATGAAATTCGTGAACAACGGCATAGTGATGACGATTGGAAGACTACTATAGAGCTGAGAATACGTGGTTTGCAGAAAATGGATCTTGGCGAGTACACTTGTTCTGCTTCCTCCAGTATGGGAAAAGCTGAAGCCACTCTGAGAGTCTATGGTAAATATCTCTAAATCCTATTGAAATTATTTTTATAAAAATTATCATTATAATTTTCACAGAAATAGAGAGGGCAACCACACCAACGCGTTCTACGGCCAATTGGAAAAAGATGCAAAGGACAAAGCCTAAGGTAGCTCAGATCACCACATTAAATCAAGTTTTTTATCAGTTGAGTACACCAGCTATGCAAAAGAGTACCTCAAGGCTTGTCCATAAGCATATGTATACCAGTACCACAGTAGATCCTCGAGTATCCTTGACCAGGGACAATAACGCCTTTAAACACAACGACTTGTTGAATCTACGTAATGAGGGATCGAGATCAGTGGGTGAGATGTTAGTGTTCTACCTTGTGATTTTGGTTCTATTTTGATCATTGGATGTAAGGAGTGTCGTACTGTCAGTATTGACAAAGTGTGTCAAGATGACAGGCACAAAAGGATAATAGACATTTGATCATGGTCGAGACAGCCAAACGGATTTATAATCAAACGCAGACAAATAATTAGCGTATTAAAGAAGGGACAAAAAATATCTAGTCTTAAGTATACATCGTAAGGTGGTGAATAGACTTGAGAATGTTTCAAAGGATACTAATCACCGTCATATCCACATTAAATTCATATCCGTAGAATGTATAATGATATCATAGCTGTAGGCAAAAGGTTATTTTGTTTAATTGTAGTGACAATTTAATATTTGATAATGCTAGGAACCTCGTGATTCGATCCAGTTGATAGTTGTGAAATTGAGAATGATTGTCCCTGCATGTGTAATAATCGTTAATCGAGCAAGACTGTCATAATTAGTCACCATTTATGGATTGTAGAGGGATATAATGGAATAAGAAGGAAACTAAGAGTTAAGTGTATCTACCTACTATACGTTATGTCAAGAAGAGAAAAACGATGCTCAATATATTAATATTACGATTACTATATTTAATGAGAACGTTGTTGTTTATAGAAAAATATATATTGTGGATATACCAACAAAAAAATCGGAAAAAAAAGTACGGGGTTCCAAGGGAGTATCTGCTCAAATCGGATTAATTATACAGCTTTGCCAAAGTAACGTGTTGACAAATAAAGTGTATCAAAAGCATTTATACAAACATACATTCATTTCCCACGTTTCTTCCCAATCATATAAATAATCTTATGACCAAAATAATATGCTGAATGCCATAAATAGACAGCTAATGGCCACATACGGACTCTTCCTTTCACCAATTCTTGCACATTTCCAAAATGTGCCGAGAAATCTGTAAGTACATGAGAATAAGGAAATGTAGTTATCACTATGACTTCAAGGATTCTTCATACTTACCCAACTTTATTTCTATCCAGTACACTAGGTACTATGGATCTGATGTATGCGCAGGTACATATCAATAACAGTACCACCGTGAGCAAGCTCTGGAAATTGAAGAGGGCTGACTGCCCAAAAATAAAGAATATTGAGCAAATTTCATAAACAAATTATTTATAATCAGAGGTTACAGGTAATGGTGAAAACGAAAGAAGATAATTAACGAAAGTCAATAAGACATTCATATTGTAAATAGGATAAGAGTAGACTTACCATTCTCTAATTCTGTGGAATCTTGAAAAGTTATGAGTAATAATGCGATATGTTTGCCCTAAATGCGTAAGCTTCTTAATGACAGCTCTTACTAGGGATTTTCTTTCTTCTTGGCTACACGTGTTAATAAAGACCGATTTTCATGTGATCAAAAGAGAATGAGACCGTTTGAAGAACTATATAATAAAAATGTATAGTATCAACATTATTTGAAGGGAAATTTTAATTTCAATTGACAAAAGGAAGAACACGAAAAAACCATCATCGGTATCTATTAAAAGAAAAAGATTATCGCATTCCTCTTGTATGTTGTATTTTATGTAGTTATTATCACGATACGAAACCACGTAGCACTTTAACACTTCTAGGGATACTAGGGACCAAGAGCAAAGGGCCACTTTCCAAAGGGCGAACAGATTCGAGATATGAATGATTCAAGAGACAAATATAGCTTCTTTATCGGTCGTTTCACAAACGTCCAACCATTCATCGACTATCTAAAAGGCTGGAACTTCAGGGCCAACGTTCTCGTCTGAAGCTTAGGTCCGTGGTCGGCGTGTGCAGTGACTAAAATGGCTGTCGGGAAACGTCAATACATTTTCCATCGATAAACCCCATCGTTTGTAAATAAGTTAAAACACGAGAAATTGGATAATCGAGCGAATGCCATTAGCTTAGTTTTCTTCAAGTTTTTAAAAAGAACGTATGCTACCGAAATGGCAGAATTTGTGCGCGGAGGCCCAAGCGTGTCGAACAGTGCCAAGGTATTTTGTGAATTCTACGTTAATTTTATACCTTTTTTTTTATAAATAATTATCCCTCCACAACACGTCATGGAATCCTTGTAGTTTTTAAATATTTTTATATATAAATATTCAAACTATACGTTAAATAAATGTTTGTTTTCTTTGTGTCAAGCAACTACAAAGCAAGTGTCACAACGCGTTTGTATTTCACTGTGCTTCAACCATGTATATTAACAATATAAATATACCTTGTGTCTTCTTCTTCTTCAAAAAGATTCGTAAAATATCTTCGCCAATTCTATGATATCAGTATTATTTGTGAACATTATTTGAATTGTTGTACAGCTATTATTACATATCATAAGTAAAAATGTAATTTAAATACTTTAGGTGGAACATAACAGCAAGGGGGGGTCTCCCAGTACAGGAAGTGAAGATGGTGGGCCAAATGAATCCCTAAATGTAGAAGAATTTGATCCATTTCTTGAAAACATACCAGATGATCCGCAAGATACTGAGGAACCAGATAGTGCAAATGCAACGCTTTTAGCAGCTCCGCCAGAAAATTTGTAACTAATTCCACTTAATAATAATAATAATTAGAACAACAACAATAATAATAATAATATAGATTAACTAGATCACGTCAAGATTTCTTGGGAGTTTGAAAACTTATATTTCTTTAAAGGTGGTATCATGGACGTTTGGATAGATTCACTGCAGAAGAGAGACTATGGGATGCTAGTAAAATGGGAAGTTACTTAGTGCGTGAGAGCGACAGAAAACCAGGAAGTTATGTTTTGTCTTACCTGGGAAGAACTGGAATAAATCATTTTCGAATTACTGCCGTTTGCGGTGATTACTATATTGGTAAGTAATTCGAGATGCTTATTAAAAAAGTAAGTCAGTCACCTTTATTGTCATTGGAAATATGTCACAGGTGGTCGCCAGTTCAACAGCCTATCTGATTTAGTTGCCTATTATACGCATTGTTCTGATCTTTTGAAACGGGAACGCCTCATGCATCCTACACCTCCACCGGAACCAGTTAATGACAAAAAACGAATTGTGGCCATATTACCGTATACCAAAATGCCGGATACGGACGAATTAAGTTTCCAAAAAGGCGATATCTTTTTCGTGCACAACGATATGGGCGATGGTTGGCTCTGGGTAACCGCACACAGGACCGGCGAACAGGGTCTAATCTTCCGGGAGCTGGTCGAGGATCTCGACGACTCCATTGATCCGAACACAGTCTTCTCCTGGTTTCACCCAAATGTTACTAAAAGCGAGGCTGTGGATATGCTTGTGAAAGCCGGTCCTGGAAGTTTTCTAGTGCGTAACTCAATGTTAATAAACTCAATAATGCTAAATTTCAAAGCATGACTTATATAAGAGTATTTTTTATCTTTTAGGTCAGACCCTCCGACAATAGTCCAGGCGATTATTCGCTGTTCTTTCATATAAACAATCAAATTCAAAGATTTCGTATAGAGAAAAAGGGAGTCCGATACCTGATGGGTGGCAGAACGTTTGAATGTCTCGATGCAGTTATTAATAGATATCGTAAGGAGCAGATAGTAGAAGGACACACCCTGGTCCAGGCGATGGTTACTGAGCCTGATGGAAGTGTCAGAGTGAACAAGGAAGTTCAGCATGCAGAGAAGATATATGCGACACTAAGAGAATGCCGGGAGCAATCTGGTGCGAAAAAGAACAAGGGTATAAAAATGCAAGGATATCTCGAAAAAAAATCAGAAAAGAATAAAAAATGGAAGGCATTGTACTTCGTGCTCCTCGTAGACGCTACCGATACGCACCTATATCTATACGACAATCCTAAAAGAACCAAGCCTAAGGGTCTTATAGACCTAAGCTGTGCCTACTTGTACCAGGTACTTAAGAAGTTCATTAATCTATTCTAAGAGGAGGCAGAATATTTATAGATCACCCTGATTTTTTAGGTTCACGAAAGCGTTTTCGATAGACCACACTGTTTTCAATTGGTCGAACGCGCCCTGCCATGCCTGGCTACTATAACTTACTTGGCTGCTCCAAATTCGGAGAACGTCCTCGACTGGATAAACGCATTGAAACCGCTCTGCGTTTCACAACTCACCAGGGCGCCAAAGGTGGCCCGCCTACGAGAGTTACGCTCATTGCACTTGCACATTCTTGATGCTCACAGACTGCCCTATAAACTAGTGCCGAATCCATTTATAATAGTGGCGCTAAATAACGTTAAGGTAGCACGCACAAAAGTCAAAACAGGCCTGCATCCACTTTGGGACGAGGAATTCATTTTGGAGTACGTTCGCTTGATTGAAATACGCGAAAACTTTTTTATGATAATTTTAAAAAAATACTATTTTAATTTTAGGGATGTACCCCCGGACGTTATGTCGTTCACGTTGACTCTGTATAACAAGGGGAAACGCAGTAAGGATACTGAGGTAGCGGAAGTCACTGTGGAATTGGCGAACTTATCTAATGGAGAGGAAATGGATGAATGGTACCCTCTTTCCGGTGTCACGCCAATCGGAGAGTGGGGCGCGTTACGTTTGCGTTTAAGGTATTAATTTGATATAAATAGGAAAAAGAAACTAAGAAGAATTACATATATTGTTAGAACTCTATATTACCGATGATAAATTTATAGATACAGGCACGACCTGGCGATGCCACCAGAAGAATACAGTCCTCTACAACAATTACTTCTGGACCCGGAATTGCATGTCGTTAGAGCCCTGGCTGATGTTTGCCATCTAGACAGAGTACCACTGGCCAATAGTCTTTTACGAATATTTAGGTATGTTTACAAAAATAGAGTATTAATTGAATAATAATAAAAAAATAAGAATCTTTTATTTTCGGATAATTATTTGTTCAAGGCATGAAAGGAAAGAAGCTGATCTTCTACGATCGCTCAATCAGGCTGAGGTAAGTTTTCTGTGAATTAATAAAAACTTTGATTTTACTCAACAAAATCACGTTTCTACAGGTCGACAAAGAAGATGAAACGCCCACATTGTTCAGGGCAGCAAGTCTTACCACAACGTTAATGGATCTCTACATGAAATCTGTGTGTACCTCATTCTTAAAGGCTGCATTGCGCGACACAATAGTTAAATTGATTGAGAGTAAACAGAGCTGCGAATTAAATCCGACAAAAATGGATTCGCCGGAAGACGCTTGCAGCAATGCGGAATTTCTCTTACAAGTAATCATTCTCACAATAACTCATTTAAACCATTATTGAAATAATATGCTGAATCTCATTATTCATTATTAAGGTACTTGATGAAGTGACTCTAAGTATCTTTACGAGTCCGGACGCCTGCCCGAAGACGCTTCGTTATATTTGCGGCTGCTTGCAAAGAGCCGTAGTCGCAAAATGGCCTCACGAAAGATTAGTTAGGACGAGGGTAGTCAGTGGTTTTATATTTTTACGTCTACTCTGTCCTGCCATATTGAATCCACGGTCCTTCAATCTCATAGCAGAGCCACCACCTCCTGCAGCCGCAAGGTACGGTAGGTCTAGTAGGGTCTAACGATGTTCCAGAAGATGCCACATTAAATCCAATGAATCCTGGACATCCATTACAATATTTTATCATCGGTTTTCAGGTCTCTGGTGATGGTAGCCAAGTGTTTACAAAATCTTGCAAACTTGGTAGAGTTTGGTGGTAAAGAACCTTACATGGAAGTGGTGAATCCATTCATACTCAAGAACAAGGAAAGGATGGTGGTATTCCTGGATCAATTATCCGTAAGTTTCTTCAGGTTCCTTCATGTATAATACACCTTTGCTTTCACGAAAGTATGATTAACATCCAAATCCTTTAGAATGTTACTGAAAAGCCAGAATCTGAAGGTACAGATCCCAGAGGTAAAAGCACATGCGTCTCAGATACAGCAAGAGACCTGGCAACATTACATCACATTTGTGTCTCTCATTTGAAGGAACTTCAGGTTCTGTCAAAGACCCAGGTAAATCCAAGAGCAAAATTGATAGCGAATAATTTATAATACTTCATCCATAAATCTATCATTCATGAATTTTTTCATTTTAGCCAACGATAAAGCAGTTGGTGACAGTGACGGAAATGCTAAGCAAACACAAGCAAAAATACATGGAGATGATACGGTAGTGCTGAAGCGTTTTCAGCGATGAGAAATGCCAAACACGACAAAAATACAGTTAATAAGAGTTAACGAGGATAAATAACGTACAGTAGTATTTAACGATGAACATCACGACTAAGCGATTTAAGTAATTAAACGTAACAGACTGACGTGCCATATATACTATTGTATACCCATACACATAACACTCATTACACCTAGCATGCAACAAAACACACACACACACACAGTGACAGAGATAAAGAAAAAGAAATTGAGAGCGCACACTTACGATATACAGAACCACATACACAGTTGAAGAAGAGATACGACGAAAACACTTACTCAGAGACACAAGCCTACATTTACTATTTCATATGTAATTAGAAGATAGTTTATATACGTATAGCGACTGTAATGTGACAGTGATATAGCTATATACAGAATCATATGGGCGTATGACAATTTTATATCCACTTAGGTGCTCCGAAATAAATACAAATCAAAATAAACATCCTGTCTTATGTATGATTGCGCAGCTGATGATCAATAGGTGTATACGATGGAAGTTCTTATGAGAAGTCTTAAGAAATATACAATTACAATATGGTATAAGTGGTTTGAAAAATTGTATTGTATAAACGTTTCTTTATTTTTTGGGATGTCTTACGGATTAATCGTTACATTCGTGTCGTTATAATTTGTTTTTCTTTTTGTATTTTTTTTTTTCACCCTCATCATCATTTATCATAAACGCCATCATATGACAAGGTTAAAATCAACTTACTCTTTATACAGCGCGTTGTATTGAATCCAGGTCGAGATTATTTGTCAATATTTTGCGAATAGAATCTCGACTTAAATTCATAGATAAAAAGAGACACGATAACGTAGCCGAGCGGCTTCTAATTATTTTACCTAAAAATTCACGGCACGAGATGGCAAAATGGCCGCGCTTAAGCATGCTTTTACAATGTTCATTTCAAAGAAATAATTGCGATTTCTTAAAATTTTGCTTTTAATCTTTACACTCATATCTCAATTGTTTATCGCAGTTATCTCTTATCATGTAGCATCCTTCAGCACGAACGTCTAATGATCGATTAAATCCTAGGAAATACAATTTAAAAAAGAATAATAAGAAAAATCGCCTCACGAATCCGTGCCACGCTGCTTCTTCCTATTTTTATTATTCTTTCTTTTTCTTTTCTCTTGTAAAATGCACACGTGATACAATCGTGTGAACAGTCTATTTCAATGTGTTTTGTGTAATGTGTTCAGTGTGTATTTCCGTGTACCACAGCGAGTCCCGGCTTTTCGATTCGACTTAACGATTATTCGCGTGCGTATTGTACATATACACACATTTTATGAAAATTGGGCTAGCTAAAAGGAATTTTATTCGAAACTGGCGCGCGCGAGGGGACAAGGAGTTAAAAAGATCGAGTTAAAGAATATTTAGAATGAAGACTAAATGAGAGAAAGTAATCGAGCGAAATCGAATGCCTAGGATCACCTGTATATACAATAATGTATAATCAAAAATAAACTAGCTTTTGAAATATCACTCTTTTGTGCTGGTCGACTGGATAACAAAAATAAAAATACAGATCACTTAGCGACTGAATAATATTTTTCGGATGACACGAATTGTGCCTCAATCTTTTTCAATAAATGGAGGCTTTTCTTTATTTTCACTTCCTGCTCTATTCCATTTCCGGTCTTGGCTATGTGATTCTTAGCACTTGGCATTACCGAACCAATCGGCTATAATAAGGCAAGACTTCGGTAAGGATTAATGAAAACTTAATTGCCATGAGTACTCTTATCCGCAGTGATATTTTTTTTTTTTCACTTCTCCCCGAATTTTCTCGCAGATACTTTCACTCGATAAATTCTCGCTCAATAACACTCTCATACTCTCTAGCTCTCTCAAGCATTCTCTCGATTGTCTTATTGTATCTATCTCTCTAATTTTTCAATTGGACGAGATAATACAATAATTATGAAAAAATTTGCGCGTTTTCACATATGCGTCAGTGTATATGTGTGTATGTGTATTAATGGTATATACGTGATTATACGTACAAGAATCTACTTGACAAATCGTAGTTTTTTGCATTGCTCGACGTCGGGCGAGGCACGTTTCCTACGCCCTACGAATTAAACACGAGGTCCCAGTTAATCTAGGACATTTTTTTTTTAATACTACGAGTAAAAACGTCCGAGGTTCACGAGATATTTTTATCTGAACGGTGTGTAGGCATAAGAGTAATAGTAGTAGTAATAGTAGTAAATATTATACAATTGCAGATGGAACCCGAAGTCCATCCTCCTTGTTCTTTCTCTTTCTTCCTTTTGGTTAGTTAAGGAAAGAAACAAGAAAAATTTCAGAAACAAAAATAATAGAAACACCGGGCTCCAATCCTCTTTGTTCTCGCGCTTCCGAGATGCGCCATTCGGAAGTGTGCTAAGCTGCAAAGTGTGCGGTGAAATGTAACCTAAGACTTTTTACACTCTAACACGTCTTCTCTCTTTCTGTCGCATCGTGATCGTCACTCTGATAACGGCGTCCACTTGTCGTTCACGTGCCGCTTATCCACTCCTGGTTCTACGATTAACGTACGAGTACGAACGATCTTTTTTTTCCTTTCCGTGGTTCTTAATCCTTCAGACTTGACTTTTGTTTTTTATCTTTTTTTTTACGCACCCTTTTGTTTCGTTATTTAATTTTAGAGGAGGCAACACCGATGTCTCCTACGACCAGAATTGGCACCGCGTAGTCTCCTTCGTTTCTCCTTACCTCTGTGTTCCTTGTCCTTTCGAATTTCTCGCACCTGCAATATGCACACGTTGACACATAGGTTAATAATCCACTTTGATTGGTTTTAAAGAGGTTTTTCATTTATTGTAAAAGGTATAGCTTCTCTTACCAAAGTGTAGAAGGCGTCGTCTACTCCCATTCTAGTTTTTGCAGAGGTTTCTACAAAAGGTACACCGTATTGCCGCGCGACCTCTCGTGCTTGTGTCATATTAACAGCCCATGATTGCTGTAGATCACATTTGTTGCCCACCAAGACCATTGGAACTTCTTCCGCATCCTTCACCCTTTTTATCTGTTCCCTGTATGTACTGATATCCTGTAATACAATTGCATATTAGGGTCATGAAATTGGGGATTCGTTAGACTCATAACAGGAAAGCTACAGAGAAACTAAAATGAATTATGAATAAAATTCATGAATTACCTCGAAACTCTTTGCAGAATTTACAGCAAAGACCAAAAGGAATCCTTCTCCTGTTCTCATATACTGATCTCTCATGGCACTATATTCCTCTTGACCAGCCGTATCAAGAATATCCAAAAGACACGTCTCTCCATCAATAACAACCTACGACAAACCGAGTTATGTTAGTTATTTATGGGATACTACAAGAAACACTTGCATATCATTAAACTCACGATGATACTTATTATTTCAGCAAACATTGAAATAACATTAATTCGTTTAAACTTAATAAAGCTTTTTAAATAATTACCTGTTTTCTATAAGAGTCTTCTATCGTAGGATCATACTCATCTACAAAGTGGTTTTGGATGAGCTGTATGGTGAGTGCGGACTTGCCAACACCACCAGCACCCACTACCACTAATTTGTACTCAGTCATAACTTTTTTCTTTGTGAGTCTCAGCGCGAAACAATGCTTGGACCCGCAAGCGCAGCCTGAAAATCTCTAATAGAAGTACATTCTCATAAATGAACAATTGAGTATAAAGAGTAGTAGGTGAATCACAAGCATTCTGTCTTATCCGTATACGCAAAAGCATTTAATAAAAATGGCCGATCGTATATTCGTGCCGTGTAAAAGTGTTTGGTGAGCTTACCGAGCTTTAAAAGCGCATTTCACAAGAGGAGGCCGGCTTTAATACACCCTCGCTATTACGAGCACTTAGTCACTGGAGACCAAACCATCTGGAGATGAGGGAACAGTACTACCAACGTTGCTTCGGAAACGCCAAGAGGGTGGCGGCCGTAGGATCCGTGGGACTTCGCTTGACGAATAACGTTTCTTCCTCGGGGTCAGGCGTAGTGAACTTTCGTAACACGCCCGTCTCAATTCCCAGTTTAGCCACGTATGCCTTTTTTTTATTCTTTTCTGTAAACGCTCAATTCAGAACAGAATACAGAACGCCTGGTTCCCTATGGCCATTGGCAACTACGACGCTGTCAACGCCTTGAGAGTGAATAAACACACTAGATGTATACAAGAAAATCACTGAAAAGGATGTGATAGTTCCCCAGAAATTCCAAGGAATAAACTGGAATACTTCAATGGTTCAAGAAGTCTCCGTAGCTAATAGGCGCCGACGAACGGCAATACGAACAATACCTATGGAAGATAATTCCAGGTAAATCCTAAAACCTGTATTTGATAAGATCCCGACGATTATAGAACAGTAAAATCAATGTAATACCTTTATGACTCATTGAACGCGTGAGAAACTTCGGGAATCTCCCACCAGATACCGTTACGTGTACAAACCCATTTCCGCTTATCGGTGAAATTTACTCTTGATACTCTAGTCCCACTAATAGTTTACCTGACTCTACGTCAGATGGGGTTACAGTCGATCTCTTTAATAAGTTCGCCGCTTCAGTGTAACGTTTTTACAACGAACATCAAATAGTTATGGTATAAAACTGTATTTCTACGTTCCATATAAAAGTCCATTCTTGCCCCATATATTGGCACAGCATATCAAAAGTGCACATCGTATTTTATATCTCAATAAACGTCACTTTCGAACTGGATATATTCTACACAAACATGGTGATGTAGTCATACTTAATACCGTTGTTCGAAGAGGTAAATAGACTGGACATGTTATGGGATCCGGAGTCACGCGAGCTTAGATGTCGCGTACACTTATAAATAGACTTTATTCATTGAAATGCTACATGTATATTTATTTCGTACACATTAAAATCACGAGGCACATAATACACAGGCATGTCTAGTCTATTTATATTCAGACAAAGCTAATACTAATTGGTAAGTGATCGTGAAATGATATAATTCTCGATTAAACGTCATTGCAGCTGGATGCACCAGAGAACAATGTAATAACGGTTGCATTATAGCAGGGGCTTATCGAAATTCCCTGTCTCTTCCCATTTTTATACTCTAGGTATAGAGGCGGAAGTAGCGTGCGCTCCACAAATTCCCTCTATCTCTACGCCATAAAGCCTGATAAGGATAGCTCACATTTTTCCGAGCCATTGTGTGTCTATAGCGTGGCGCCCTATAAATTTATATCGATGTCCGCCGATAGGATATCGCAAGTTAAGATATCATTATCCTAAATCACACCGGGAAAATACAAAACCTCCATGCTCAAAGGGTGGAATTATGGCAAAATAACGTTGATCCTTGGAGGGGAAGCACAAAGTATTACTAGCAGGGCTGCTTGGCTGTTGGATGTTAAAGATGGTACGAATTCGCTAACGAGCCACAGGGTGAAAAATTATACCCCTGCTATGTCTACGAATGAGTCTGCTTTACTCGATATTAATTAGTGCCGAATAATTAGTCCTGAGTATCCACTCATCGTGACCTGCATTCGTTTTGCTTAATGTTTGTCTCGTTATTCCAGCAGTGCACTTGTCCTTTTGTAAATCCGCCGTACCGCCCTACTTAACCATCCCCTGAAGTGGATCTTATACCTCTAAAGAGCATCCAGAGGCATCCACAACCCCCGCCCTTAAACCTTGCTGCAGTTTGGTCGCTTTATTGCGGAAAAACTCTGTAATTTTATGAGTTTTCCAACGGGAGGCGAATTAAGATTTGCATAATGCCAGTGCAACCCCTTCTGCCGACAGTCCACCCACTCTCGGACCTAAGTGTCGACGAATGCAAATGCCCTGGACTGCTAAGCTACCCCCACTGTTCTACTACAGTTTGTCTGTTAGTACTATACTCCTATTTACTAGCCTTGCCCTGACCCTCTTCCCTTTTTTTTACTGTCTCGTGCGTTTCACCCGGAAATGCAACTACCCTTGCTGTCAACATGCTGGCATTCATATCGCAGATAAAGGCGCACCTGCTGCCATCTAACAAAATGTAATCGAACTAAATGCAGTTAGTTAAGTATTGTTAGTTACTCATTCGATAAGAATTATATTATCCCCAGCAAGGGTTGAAGTTGTCGAAAAATCTGGAGAACGTGGTAAAATCACAAAATATTAGACACACTTAAAGTCTCGGGTCGATGTAAAATTCTTGAGAAACTTTTGCCAAAGCCATCAGCCCTTGGCTATGTATGGGATACTGTTAAAAGTTAAATAGGATTTTCCAGAATGAAACAGTTCGGTTAATATGTATAGGCAAGGGTAGTTTTACGTGGATAACCCGGGTTAGGCAGTCTACTAGACGTGGCTGTTAGCCTCTGGCGAATTCCGATCACGGTTGGCTTTGGGGGTTGGTTTATTTTTTCGCGTAAAATCACAAAAATCCGACAAACCCCCAAGCGGGGCGGTTTCAGGATTGAAAGCAAGACCGAGAGGGACTTGAGTGAGAGTAAAGGCCGAAGGCGAGGATCGGGGTTGAGTGTCGCGTGAGCTGGCATATACAAAGGCTTCTTTACTAACTTCCAGCAGGTCGAAGTCGACCTCGGCTTTGCTTTTCACTGGGGTACAGATGAGTATCGGGCGGCGTACATTACACCCTTATGGAATTCCAATGAGCCCCTGTTGTCTTGGCTGGTTCATATTTGCGAAATTGAACCTACAATAAATTCCAATTTTATTGAAATATACTGAACTCAGCCAGGCTTTTATACTTTTATGCACAGAAACACTCACCTCGTATACCTCCAATCATGTCTACCTACATGGACGCACCAATTGACCCACCGCAAAAGCCATTCTCCATCAACTCATGGACACAGGAATGCTTGGTGCTCGAATAATTCGCAACGAGTGATCTGCTATACGATATACTCACACATAAACATTTTTATTATTGGCTTTCATATAGATGGTACTCGTCGTTATATGTCGGTAATGTCGGTAGCCATTCGAAATGGGTCTAAAACATACCAAGTACCGATCGAGTCCGCCATTCTAGTGGTCCGTTGAACTAAAACAGAAACAATGGACAACATTCGATATAACGTTTTCGAATGAGATATCGTCCTCGCGTTTTCCTACATAAATGGATCCTCCAACTCTTTATGGTTCTTTACGAGTGTTACTAACGTATATATTTACGACACAATATATTTATGTACTTCTTCTCCATGGATTGTATTGGTTTCTTCTTTTCAAGGAAACAAAAGAAGAGCCATGCTTCAGACGGGTAAGGAACGCATTTCGCTGACTTCAGGAGTACGAAGTGCCTCTGTACGAGGTGAGATGATACTCCGCAGGAGTAGAGGTTAGAATACGTTGGAAAAGAGGATGAGAAAAGCTTCGTTCGGACCCACGAGGAGTCTCTCTTCTTTCCCAGACAAATGGCACGCTTTATCACTCTGACCCCTCAATCCCATCGTATCTTCTCACCAACCCTCAGTGAGTAAAGTTCTGTGCGCCTGCGCAAAGACCTTCTTTCCATTTTCGGTTATACCGCAGGCTCGTTTGTATGAGATATCGCCACTTGTAAAATTATCCCGAATACCGTGTCCCGTATATTTCACCATTAAGGTCCAGAGACCTCGGTTACATTTCTTGCTACTATACCTGAATATATATTATACGTGTACGCAACACTGGATTAAACAGATGGATAGATAGTAAGGGTGGCGTGTAGAGCGTTAGTTGGGTAACTTCGTGGCGGTTCCGACGAATTCCGACAGATGGCGCTGTAATGCAGGTATCTCGATACCGATTAAGCCTCGAGTCAATTGGACGAAAGTTTAATTGACACTCGTTAGAAGCGAATTCTGGCCGGGTGATGTAGTATAACATACAGCTGGAAAACCTACCCCTAGGAATGTGGTAGGTGGTTATACCCATTTCTGTACGAGGGTTACGGTAGCTTTCGACGAGATGGTTCACACTTTGTTTTATGGGAATCGTAAATCGCGAAACGGGGCCCAGGACGTAGTTTGAGCTTGCGCCAACTTTCCAGTCTATGCATACATTATAATCTTTTTCTATGGGTTCGCGCGTCGGCTGGGACATAGGCAGGCAAGGGTTGCACGGTGTAAGGGGATCGTTGGAAAGTCGAAGTATATGATTGGTGGCCCGGAGGGATGCTCGAGGTGCAGGAGGAGACGGAGGAGAGAAAAAATATAAAAATTCATCCTACCACCGACATTTGGACAAAGTATCTCCATTTCAACATTCGTACGGAGTACGTATTCTGTATTATTATTACGTTCCCTTTAAAGCTCCTTGCTGGAATTGAAAATAAAAAAAAAAAGAATAATCATCAGCAACTCCATGTAAATTATTCTTTTTTACCCTCCGAGTGTCACGCTATGACTGATCGGTAGATATTTTTTCATGTCCCTTCATAAAATGTTTATTGGAAGGAAAAACGTTATTTTTATACGTCAAATAATACATAATATAAATGCTCAAGTGGAATATACGTAAGCTTGCAAAATAGATTTGTAAAATGATAATGTCAAAGGGTGAAAAAAATAGATTGTCATATTCATTGCATAAGTCATATATCATCGGTCAGATATCCGAAGGATTTAAAAATAGTGTCGAACGATTTTCAAATTTTCTTTAAGAAAAAAATTTTTTTTTTTCAAAGTATGAAAATTAATTTTTCAGTCAGTCTTCCATGTTATTCTCATAAACTAATACATGTTACATTTCATACAGATCCAAAAATTCGTTCACGAATTCAACCCCCTATTTCTTAGTTTCCTTCTTCTTGGCCTTCTTCTTACCCTTCCCAGACTTTTTACCCTCCTGAGTGGCTATCTGAATGATGGGGGGTGCTGGCCCCGGGTCAGGCTTCGGGTTATAATTTCGTGGAGCCTTAAACTCGATCTCTAGACTGTTTTTTAGCTCGTCTGTGTTCATTATTTGCTTGGTTGCCCTCAGCAGGAACATTTCCTCTTCCGGTTTCTTCGCCGGCGGAACTTTGTTCGGTACGACGTTCACCTTGGCGCAGCCGGTCTTGCACTTTTTACCTTGAAAACGAAGACACTCACGATATTGGAAGATTCCCAGAGTACGAGAAATGGGTCAGCGAAGCTTAGTGAATTTCCTGGGTATGTCGGCAAGAAGCGCAGTAAGGTTACGGGACACAGCACAGTGGAGGGAGATCTTGATTTATGGTGTTATCGATAATTCTTTATGGGTAAGTTTCTCCAAAGCTTTTTTTTAGCCCCAACCTTTAAGCGCTAAGATATATTCATATTAAAGACCCGCAATTCATTTTTCTGACTTTTTTTTTTACAGGAAATGCATTTTTTGCTGTTAAGATACAAGAAATTACGTAGTGAATTATTCACGCTGTTTCGTGTCACGAGGAATGGAAGAAGGTATGATATAGCTGTTTTGGAACGATAATAATAATGCTAATAATAATAATAATAATATCCTGGTTTTTTTTCTTCTTATTTTTATATAGTACTCACCATAGGCGTCGGAACACGATACATCGAATGTTGGATTGGGTTCAGAAACTTCCCCTTGAATTCCTTCGATCTGCCTGAGATCCTTAGGCACTCTGATAGAGAGGATATTGTTCTGGATCTCATGGGACACCTCATCATACGGATAGATAAACTTCTGGGGTGGACAAGCAGGAAAACAACATTCGGCACAGCCACACCGTCCGGCCATGGGAAATAAAATAACAGAGGGGCTGTAAGGTGAAATAATGGAGCGCGACGAAAAACAAGGATTATTCGAAAAAAATGTTGCGTCAAACCAGCCAGCAGTGAGTATCCAGATGAGAGTAAATTATTATCAGTGATAATTTAGCGTTTTAAAAGTTTGTGGTTACTGCAATTTCCCCTTGCCACTGCGCAATTAAATTTTTTTTTGTTTCCTTCACCCATTATTATGAAACAGTTGAAATTCAAAGTTCGCACAAAGCTGAACGAAGACAAAAGGGGGCTCGTTGAATTGATATTCCCTGCCAGAATGGAGAACAAGGAATAAGCGAATGAGGTGGAGGAAGGAAGAGAAGAAAAAATACCAGTAAATCCGTAAAGCAGACGCAGCGCCAGGAACCCGATGGAAAGGAATGAAAAAGCATAAGAGAGAAACAAAGGACAATCCACAAATTCACAAACGAATCGAGTGGTGCCGTAGCAGCGTTTCTGGCTAGAGGGCGACTTGGAAATTCTGTCAATCTCATTTCGGTCCTCGACATTTCGATATGTTTCATCGTGCAGATATGCCTCCTGCATCTAGAAAGTTATGTTAATATTATGCGCAGCTTTCATAACGCCCGGGCTGGCGTGTTTTACTTTCATGAAGTTCATCGTACCGGGCTTAATACTTTCGCGGGAGCGACGACGGTCGACGGAAGAAGAAGCAGGGGTTTGGTGGTAGCAGAAGAAGAAAGAGAGAAGAAGCGAAGAAAAAAGAATAGTGGACACAGGAAAAGTGGTAGATGTTAGTCGAACGACGAAGTAGGGGCGAGGGGTTGGTAGATGAGTGAAAACAAAACGTCAGAAAGAAGTGTAGGGGTGAACGAGGAAAGAGCGAGGGGAAAGGTGTACAAAGTGAAAGAAAAAAATGGGGAAAAATCAGAAAACTGCTTTCGTATTAAGGCAAATATTTACTGAACGACGCTCGCGTTAACCGTAATTCGTGAAAAGAAAGACGCAACGACGAATGGATTCCAGACGTCGTAACGTAATACGCGAATGTTTTAACGTTGATGATAATAAAGTTTAAGAGCCGGTATGAATTTCGCTTAGCCGTCTGTATTCTACACGACCGGCTATTATTTCTCGCGCTGTTTATTTAGAGCTAGCGGGATATTAAAATGGAAAGCATTTTACGTCCCTGTTGGCCATTGCGATTACGGGCAATATCCTCACTGTGGTAAATGAACGACTCGTTATCATTATTTTGTTTTTCATTCGACGCTGATGAATCTACGGAAATTTTGATTGATTATTACTTTAATTTAATGAAAATCCGGGAGGGTCCAGGACTTTGTAGCTGATTCCATTTGATACAGATATAAATTGTAATAATGAATCACGACGGTGAATGTATTCATTAGCGAATGGTACCGCCCGATGGTGATTTATATATATATTTTTTTAATTCTCTTTAATACTAAGCTTATGAGTCTATTATCTTGTCATTGTGAGGCTCCCTATTTATAAAGCCAGCCTACCATTACGCTCTCTTCTCGTTACGCGAAAGTCACCTATACCGATATGAATTAGTTTCCTCATAATCTATAATTACAACGAGCGTCACAACTATCACGCATTGTTATGTCTCATCACGGTTGCACGTAAAGTTCTATAGAATTTCTGTATCCATAGAAAGATTATACTCGTTCACGATATTACCGGAATTTCATACAAAGCACATTCAGTAAATATTCAGTATTTGACTTCCGTCAAGTATATATATAGGTATCTGTTCTTTGAATCTGCAAAAGATACCAACGATCTCGCTGCTGACGACTGTTGCCGATAGATTGAGAGAGCAAACGTTATTTCCATAGAGCCAGAAGAAGACAGGGATAGATAGAAGCAAAAGTGAGAACAAAACTCTCGTCGGTAAAATTCTAATAGCTCACTGGCGATGACTCTAGTGCGGTTTGTAAAAGCTCAGGAAAAGCTCGAGAAAGGTCTGGAAAGCCAAGACGGTGCTCGTGGACGCAACGAAGGCCAAGTAAATTGAATCGATCCTCTGGGGAAATGTTACAAACATTTCTGCCTGGGAAAAGTAATGCTGAGAAATCGGCTCGAGGATTGCCAGCAGGAAAATGGCAGAAGTGGTATTTTCTCCATTTACTTTACCTTCACTCTCTCTCTCTCTCTCTCTCTCACCCTTCTTCCCTCTCTACTATCTTTGTCTTTTCTATTCTCCCTTCTCATAGAATTACGACTTCGGGTCGATGAATTCAGTCGGTAACGCTGCTATGTTTTCCAGCTTCTCTTGGGCGAATTACGATCTCACTACAGTACCTACCATCTGAAGTTGCAGCTGTGGATTCCAGTTAGGGCTTAGACTTAATTCCTAATGTACGTTTGTCTTAAAGGGTTTCTGTCTAGACTCATGCGTTATATAAGGAGTTTCTTGGTCGATCCTCTATTCTTCATTTGTCTGTCTTAGTCACTTTTACTATCCTCCCTCTCTATCGCTCTTCTCATATTTTCGTCATCTTGGTTATATTGCCATCCGTTTTCCTTACCTTTTGTTACCTTTGACTTCCTTGACATTTTTATCATCATTTCCTTCCTCTAAACAGTCATACATCTACTAGTAGGTAGGAAAGGCACGTGCTTGATATAGGAACAATCTTTATTTGCATATATTGCAGTCGTAAAGTAAGTAGGTACACAACGTCAACATCGAAGAACAATAGACGCAGCTGTAGAAAGGCGTATAAGTTTTTTAAAATATATATTTATATAATTACGTGTATATATAATTTAAGAGAGAAAACTAAATATGTATATCAGATACGTTATATAAGGCGTGGAAAAGTTGGATGGAATCGAGATTGGAACACGATGAAGAATTCAGACGTTTAGATATCCCAGAAGGCTGTGAGATTATTAAATAGATTATTATTATTGTTATCATTAAATATAGTTTTCGCAAAACCAAGTATTCGTATTTTTCCGATAAACGTGACTGGGCTTATATGTATATAGATGATGCAGGGTGGGACGAAAACCCGATAAACATTAGCGCAGCGAGTTTGAACTTTGTCGCTGAAACGTGGGAAATATTATAGCATTGAGGGTTTAATGCTCGGAGAAACAAAGAGGAAGCACGTTAAATTTCAATTTCAGGAAATAAAGGAAAAATTTTATACGCAATTTAATATGACGAAAGTGCCGACGAGAAAACTAACCAGTTGACCTAACGACCAAGTCATTAATTCCCACGGGATCCCCGACTTGCTCCCTTATTTTATTATACCCTCCATACTGCTCAGTCTGCAAGTCAACTTTTCGCGGAACTAACCCTCTATTTCTTTTACAGTGCAGAATATTTTCCGCTGCGGCCCGATTTTAACCGTGCCGAAATTCGCGGTTCAATGCAGATCAGTGAGTCGAAGCGAACGAATCAGGAAATACCGGAATAACAGCGCCCATTTACTTCTCTACCAATCGCACCCCTAACCCACCAAATCCCCCTTTCGTCATCCTAGTCTCGTTAACCTCAGTGAAACGCTGACTTTCCGGCTTATGTTCAGCCATAGCAATCCAGTTGGTTTAAAATCCAAACGAAAGTGGATGAGGTAGAAAAAAATGGGGTTCAGTTAAACGGTTTAAAAAGGAAAATGTTAACTGACTGGAAAAGGGAGAATTTTTTGTGTTAGTACTTGTCGATCCAAAAATGATTTCTGCCATTTTGTAATACGCATTTCGTGATACATGAAATTTTTTGTTAATTGTTAATTCATTCAATTTGTCATTAATTCGTATATCGAGGGAATCAAAGGAACGACAGAGAGATTGTGCTTAATGTAGGGAATGATGGGGATAAAGGACGGGCCCGATGGGACTAGATGAGGTGCTCGTAACATTAATTGTAGGTGGGGCAATTATGGTATGTTTTTGGAATTACTCAAAAGGCATTGTGTTCTTAAGGGACTCGGTTTTACCTCACTTTCCTCTGTATAGAGGAGATTATATAACAGATATATCAGAATAAGGTTTCAGGATTCAATGAGTAATTGTGCGCATGCGTCAGATTTTCCTCGTGGAGGTCACATTTCAGGAATTATGTTAGCATAATTAATTGAATTAATGTATATGTAGTTGAGCAAAAGGACCAAGGAAGGAGCTTTAAAGCCCCTTGAAACATATCAAAATTAAGAGATAAAGCATCATATCCTGGGTTGTCAAAAATGAAAGCATTCACTGGCATATAGGATTATTCAACCCAAACATATCATGTGATGTTAGCGCGCCCATTTGATTCTTATGGTAAAGCCATATAGAGGTGGTGCTTTTGGACTGAATAACCGTGTATAATATATACAGGGTTATTACGGAATTTTGTACGACGTGAAGGTGGCTCTGCCATAGAAATCAAATGAACGGGCTAACTTCATTTGGTACGATATTCATGAATAACCTTATATATGCTTCATCTTGCGCAATGCTTTTGCATTTGTCTTCGTTTCAAATCTATACTAGATGTTCTACTTGTTCACCAAGGTCGACGAAACTCACTATAAATCTTCCGGAAATAGGCAATCAAAGAATTCGTAAACAGGAAATCTTGGGTGACTACTCGAGGCTATGTCGTCATCGCTGTCGCTCTCGCTTAGTCTTCCTAATTCCTCCTTGACTATTTCGGTCACTCTTGTGTTCAGGCATCTCTGATAAGACGGTCGTGCTACAAGGTAGAAGATCATCAGTTGTATACGTATATAAATACGAAAATCTTGGATTAAACAAGTAAACCTCCTTTAAGGATACTCACCCAGGCTCCTGACACGTTTCTCATAGTCGTCCGGCGTTTCCGCGTTTTCTTCATGGCTGTAGAATATTTTCGAGGCTAGCCGATGCGCGTCGCTAGTGTCGACAGGGTCTTCGTCTTCGTTACTTTCTAGCGTGTCAGCTGCACTGGACTGTCTGGAACGTCTTGACAATCTTTTTGGAAGTTCGTAACTCAATAGTGGAATTGTGCCAATGAGAATTTCTGTTTTGACTTTGAGATTTTTGTGAAACCATCCCTCTACTTGTGCTTCGACCTAAATTAAAGGGATATGTGAACTATTTTGATTCATTGAGTTTACGAGGTTATGTTATGTCACGTTATATAATAGTGTTATAAGGTGTTAGTGTAGGTTATTGTAACTCGCCTTTATCACGTAGGATACCTCAATTATACTACTGTGAGGCATTATAGATGGCGGTAATGGAGGGACACGAAATTTACCAATTAATTCCTCACCCTGATTTTCGATTACGTTAAGTTTCATCTCCACTATCACCTCCTTGCGTGTTATATGATCTTCATCGGCATGGTACGTACTGTCCTATTATTTATAACAAGATATTTTTAATCATAATAGTCACATTATAACTGATCGTTAGTCATACGTTAAACCCACAAGTGGTCGATATACCTTCTCAAGAAAAATATGAACTTTCTCCACAGCGACTTTCGACTGATTCTGCAATTTCACGCGAACCGGAATTGTCTGTCCAGGGACATAACCTCTAACCGGAAGTAACACGGTCATGGTCAATGTCTCGGACGAACCACCAAATACTTTGGAATTTTCTTCGGAGACGGGTTCCTGCATGGGAAAAATAAAGAAACATCTCGATGAAGTGAAAGATTCGGGGAGCAAAAATAAAATAGAAAAGGAGAATAAAAGGATCGAACGAGTGCAGTAAATCGAAATGACTCACTCTTGCGAGGGGTATAGAATTGAGATCAAGAATTGGCGCCACGGTGAAAGGCACTTTGATCGCGTAGTCGAACTTCCACGGGCGGTCGACCACGACCTTAATCGAGTATCGAATCTTTCCGTAGAAGCTCTCGAAGCTGCACGGTATGTTCGACGGGAGGTTCCAATTAAACGGGAAGACGTGGTTGCCCTCGGGGATTTCACTCTCGTCTTCTCCGTCTGCAATCACAGTTCGTAGGATTGAGGAGAGTAGTACAGTCTAGCTTGGTAGGTAGATAGGTAGATACGTATAGGTGGTAGCTGACTGGAGGGGTTGCTAGGAACATCTCAAGGGCTCGAAGTGGCGCTTCACCCTTAATACCATCATGGCGTTCGCAGCGCCAGTATGCAATTTACAGACGGATATAAATATATAGAGAAATTTGAACTTACTGCCGTAGATGTAGGATCTTTCCTTTAAATAAGTCTCCGTGGCCTTGCAGGTATGTGCTCCACTACCCTCGTGCTTCCATCTTACATTGCCTTCGCCCTTATATCTGATTTCGATTCCTGAAAACGTGCGTGCAAATTCTCAATACTGAATGGGCTCAGGTTGCCGTATGATTTATTTAACTAAGGGGCTTCGTGTTTCAATTTGATTTTCATGGGACTTTACGATGTTCGGGAAATTGCAGGTGATGCATAATATAGTATATATGTACCTCGAAGTTTCAGGGATGAATCCAGATCTAGGTAGATCTTGCCGGATATCGGTGAACCGCCATGATAAATCTCATCGTCCAGGACGACTTCGAAACGCGAGACTCCCATCGCGAAAGTCTTTCCGTGGAAAACTGACATGGAAAAGCGTGGCCAAAAGTGCTTTTCTCTCTACTATGCTATGGGGGGTTGATCTTGCGCGTGAGCGTTCGCCAATAACCGGCGTCTAGACTTCCAGCCGCCGACCTTGACTGTCTCGCCAGTGTGCCACGCCTAAAGGGGCCCTTTTTCCGGCGTAGTAAACCGTCAAAGATTTTTTTTCAAATTTTATCAAAGTTACTACAAAGACCACTGCTGGCGGGGTTGATCGTTCATCGATCCTTCAGTCGTTGTTTAAATGCTCGAGTTGAATCGAAAATTTCTACAGGCGTGTAAACAACTTTCAGGCAGACAAAAGGACTGACAGAAATTGTCAAGGCCAGCGTTCTCCTTGGGGTACGAGTTTTCTTGGGTTTCAAAGTGCTTTATTTGTCCGTGAAAGTAGCGAGTGAAAAGGGAGTCGTTTGAAGGTAAGTGCTAGATGGAAAGGGCGGGTAAGGAGGATTGGAAGTGGGCGTAGCTCAGGGAAGAGGTTTGCTTCGTGAAAATCGAGTAAAGAGGTTACCAGTTTCTGATAAGGGTTTCCGGTGAACTTTAAAAGCTCGGTGGCTTTTGTAAATATTTATAATTTTATATATTTGGCCAAGGGTGCATCTGAGTAATTGGCTTTTGGGACGAACGAAAGTTTAACAGGTCCCCAGGAAGAAATGGGGTTGAGATCAGGGATGTCGAGGAGGAACATGAAGGGTGGGTACTACCTACCTACCTACCTACCTAGTGGAGTGACTAGGGGAGGTCAGCACGTGACAAATGAGGCTGTTTGTCTGACGCGAGCCTCCTACAAGGATGGGAGGGTTGGGGGGGGGGGATAACGAGACCCCTCAAGTTCTCACTTACCCCTACTTACTTACACTTTTCTAGTCAACCCCCTCTTATTTTCTAGACTTCTTCTCAACGCACTTCCGGGACTCAAACAGTGCTGCGGACGTTCTTTCTTCGTTTTCCTCTCTCTCTCTCTCTCTCTCTCTCTCTCTCTCTCTTTTAACCCTTTTAGCCACTTGTTCGTAGAGCGAACCCCGGAAATGGGGTGACTCGAGGTTCAGACCGGGTCCCATCGAAAAATCTTGAGTACCTCGTTACTTTTAATTGATATTATAATTGGACCGCATAAGTAGCGCTAGCTGTGCCCGCCAATAAACTCGCAGTAGTGCACAATTAAACAGTCTACTGTGGAGCCTAGGGCCTCGTGGACGCCGATCGTTAATTAACATTAATCCTTTTTAGAGTGACGCTTCTTTAATTATCGACTTCGTGGTTGTCGACAATATTCGACCGCAAAGCAACACAGTATGCTGAGTCACGCTGTGGGTCGTGGACCAAAATTTTATTTAATTTCGAAAATGTTACGCGAGAGCTTGTTAGTGAAACAGTGGCTTTTAATTTTAATTTTTCGTGTTTTTTGTATAAAAAAAAATAAGGGCTAAATCAATTTGGTTGCACGTGACGCGGTTAGTACATTTACGGTTTATTCCGTACTGTAGCTGAAATTTAGACGAGGTAATTGGAAAGAGGGCGTAATGTGTTTCGAAGCGAGCAAAGTGTTCCGGAAGAGAAAAGGGTTGGCTTCCCGGCTCGTTCGGTTTTGGAAAAGGGGTTGATAATCGGCCGTATCGTTTCATGGGAATTGGGTCTGCCGGTAGGTCGGGTCAGGACGGGGGTGAGCTCGTCGATCATCCGGCAGACGTGCGGGTCCGGTAATCGTCGGCAAATTGAATGCGCGACTCGCGACAACCCCTTTAAATTTGAATTTTTTTTATCAGCACCCGCTAACCCCCGACGAATTTTAATATACGGAGGATGCTCCGCGTTAGGGGTGTCGGGGGAGAGAAATGCTAGCGGCCGAGTGGAGGCGCGCGATAATCCTCGAATAAATTCACCAGCTACCATCCAGCCACCTTCAGCAACCACCCTCGAATACACCGTCTCATCCCCACTGCCCCTACAAAGCCAGCACACCTCCCACCAGTCACCTCGTCCGTGCAACCGTTTTCTCCCATACAGAAAACCACCCCAGCGAGCGTCGCACGATCTTCCTGACGGCAAGATAATTTATAGGGTTGCCCCAGCTTCCGAATAACCCCTTACCACCCCTACATCATGCCTGCCCGTCTTCCTAAGAAATTCGTCAAATTTATCCCCTTTCGCTTGTAAAATCACATCTCGCCTACCCTTACCCTAGTACGCAGATGTAGGACATGCTTACGATACCTGTGGCGCCATCTCTCGTAAGTACCAGAAATAATCTAAAACAGTAAATCCACGGAAAATCATCAACTTTATCAGAGCACAAAGTCATTACGTAGAATCTCAGGGTGAAGTCTCGATAGACAAGTAAGTCGTTTCAGGGTGAGTAGTTCTTAGGCGGGATCTAGCCAGCCGATATCAGAGGCGACGGACTGCAAGTAAGGATGAGAAAGGACCTAGCTGATAAAAAAGGGGATAAGGCAAAGGTCCTGGCGGAACAGTGGAATTTCGTTCAGGAGAAGTCCAGGGGTTTGTAAGGTAAGTAAGTTATAGTAGGACTTCAGCTCCGAGAAAGCGGAATCTTCCCAGCCTAACCGAGCTTGATTGCTTTTTTGTTCTTGCAGCGTTTCCCGTTGCCACCGAGTTCCTGGACCAGAGTCTTTCGGTGCAGGATTTCAGTAAGAATTTCCTGAATTCCTTAAAACAGTACACGTGCGTACCTCATATAGGTATATAGTCCCTGTATGAATGTTACTCCCTCTAGTCAATTATCGCTCACATATACAATTAGCAGTATAATTAGTTCGTGATTATGACGTACATGATTGGGTAATTAATAATAAACACAACACTATCCGCCTGTATATATCACATAATGGCTATTTCAGCCTGTTCGTTAATTACGTAACTGGCTTCACACAACTTTTTATACGGCTTCCTTTCATTAGTATTCTCATACGTTTCGGGATTTACGAGCTGGGAAATAAATCCCCAACGGTAAATTGGATCGTAATCTCTCTGGCCGCACGATAAAACGCCGGGAATCGATTGCCAAACGAATACGAGGCCCATCCGATACATCCCGAAGCCTTCTGCTTTCTGCCTTCCGATGCATAGAAAACCACCCACGCCTAACCTCGCCTCAGACCCATGTAGAATCCTGATCAAGTCGAGTAGCAAAACTACTGTAAAAGTCCACACGTAAAATTACTCTTGAAAATACTTTCTCGACTGAAAACACCTATAAGTACGTGCGGCTGTTTTCTACGTCCGCATTGTATGGACTGTGTGTACACAATGCGTCACGTGACCGAAGGAGACGAAAGAAGAAAAAATATTGTCTATTCTCCAACCGATTTCCTTTATCCATTGTTAGGAAAGCTTGGAAAACCCATAAAAACTTCTTATATCTATCCGAGACTTTGACTGTTACTCCCCTTACCCCCCCGAACCCCCACTTCGCCGAGCGTCACTCTTTCGCGAGTTTTACCTCCATCCTGAAAAGGGAAAAAGGGGAAAAAAGCAGAAAAAAAAAACAGTACCCCAAGCATCGGCAGATCACGTCTTTTCTGTTCTAGGGAGGTCGTTTTTCACGCGGCCTGTCAAACCTCGCTCATCCGCTCACAACGGCTGCAATTAGTTGGGCAAAAAGAAAAATTAGGTCGGTGCTCGTATAGAAGGGTGAAGGGATGAAGGCGGCGTCGGGAGAAGGGAAGAAAAGTAACGTAGCCCATTCACTAACGGAATGTCAAAGAGATCGTTACGTTGGCGCTAACGTCAATTCGTGAATGGTAGATTCGTAATATTCCTGAGGAAATGAAGAAGGAGGAAGAAAAAGTGAAAAAGAAAATTTCGATAAAAAAAAGCGTCAATTTCCAATAAACCTTTTCACAAATCTCACATCGGAATATACGCCGTACGAGAATATCCGAGCAATCACGACATGTGACTGTGTCCTGCTTCACATAAGCCATATGTGATACGTATTCATAGGCTGATATAAAAGTACACAGAGTTTCCTCTCTTCATCATAATAGGATACATATAGCCTGTACTGTGGTATAAAGCGTGAATGGATTTAATTCAAAAGAAGGATGATCAAGGTTCGGGGATATGGTTGGTGGTTATGTATACTAAATATCACGGATAGACGAGAATGCAAAAGCTTTCTACGCCCTCGAGACAAATGGGCAGATTTATCTGGTTGGTTTCGCCCTTTTTCGATATTCTTGCCGCATCCAGTGGCTATTCTCGCGTGATTTGTGAAGCCGGATGCTCCTTTGTCGGTGAACGAAAGGAGAGGGAGAGAGAGAGAGAGGGGTGATGATGCGGGAGGAGAGACGTAAAAAAAAAAAGGAGGGAACAGCCGATACGACGATCGATCAATATAGGTTCGCAGGGAACGTGTCCAAATTCCTGAAGGTTTTGTATCCTCCCTTATAGCCTCTCGACCGTTTTCTGGACCCTCTTTGCAAAATGGTTATTCTTAGAGAGGGAATAAGGAATGCTTTGCTTCTCCCGTATAGAGGTGAATCAATCATTTGGAATGTAGGAGATTTGGTAAATGCTGTTACCGAGACTACATGTATTTCGCTGTATATTCTAGCCCATGCGATGCCCGTGTATTCTCCTGGTGGTACGGGTCGAGGTTTGCGTGGATATAATGGGAAATAATTGCATTGGGAATTATTTAATGAAACGAGCAATCCTACATCGAGAGTGGGTTTGTATTATGGGAATCAGAGAGGAGAATAGGGGTTGAAGCTGTAGCTTTTACTAAGGGAATTAAAGATGTGGAATGGGTCGAGTGAATCTCGGAGAATTCTAAAAACTGAACCCCATTCGACTTCATCCTCTTTATCCATTCGGTTTAACCTTTCAAATTATTTAAACGATCCCTTAGGCTGATGTAGCACCCCCTTTCGTTACCGACGGTGCATTACAGAAATTGCGTGGTTATTTGCCGCGAACGAATTTTCCAGCCTTTACTACCTTTCGTTAAAAAGCATCAGACCCATCCAGCATCCGCGAGCGATGCTGGAGTCTTTTTTTCTTTTCAACCCTTAGAACGAAATACGTGACAGTGTTGAAACTACGTGTAATAAATTCTCGATAGTCATAGTCCAAGTGGGGTAGTACGTGTCAATATTCGTTCTATGATAAAATACAACGATCTATAGTGTAATATAATGGGGAGGATTATACAGGGGTTGAATAATTCTTAAGAGTCTCAATGACACTTTCGTTTTAATGGAGGCCTTTGATGATCCGTAGATATACTGGAGATTTGAGGGTCTCGTGTAAGGGATGAGAAAGGTTCTAGGAAGCCGGGAGAATAATAGGTTGACAGTAGCCGTAGTGGACGAGGTAGTAGCTATAGTGTTGGCTATGAGAGAAGGGGGATGCTTTGAAGTGAAGGCTATAGAGGATGTATAAGGGGCGGGAGGGGGGGGGGGGTAGGACGCGTTCGGATGGCTTTTAGGGGGTAGGCGGGGTAGCTCCTGGATGCTATGTGTGATCGAGAGGGTTGAAGGAAGATAGATAGAACAGCAGAGACGGGGGGAGAAAACGAGGGTGGTTTCTCCTGCTATAGGTTGGAGACCCTACTACCCTCTTAAGCCGTCCACAGTCCGAGATAAATCCCTGGACGTGATGCTCTTACTAACTAACAGGATTGCTCGAAATGGCATAGAGTTTCCCATGGCTCCCGTGGACTCCATTCCTGGCTGGAGTCAAGTTGAGTTTAGGAAAGTCGAGTAAGTGTTAGTAACTGGCCATCACGATTGCAGCTTCCAGTTTTCCGGTTTAACACACGGGTCCAGTGAAGTACGCGATAAATTTGTGGATCTCTTTTTACCACCTTGTAAATAAACGCATAGCGAGAGACGGTCGACTCTTCGTTTATAACCGAACGATGATAACCGACAGTACCCGAGGTATCCCGAAGTCGCGTAACCGCTCGAGATTCACGATTATATTAATGTAGTTTAGTGGTTCTTGTTGGCTGGTCCTGTTACATAATGGAAATTGAGGGTTTTGTCTTAATTAGACAATGCCAACTGGATATTATAAACGTTGCCATTACTATTCGCTGTATACAGAATTCAATTAATGCTCATGCAAATCCTCGTCCCGAGCCGCAGATTTTAATGGAGTTCAGCAACGAGTTCTGGCCTTGATGATTTTGCGAATTCACGAAATCTCTCGCAATAGCCGAGACGTATATATCTATATATAATGTTATGATGTTATATTATATATATATATATATATATATATATATATATATATTTATTAAAAGGTTTAATTTTTCCTGGGATTTCAATGCCAATTATACTTTTTGTTTTCTTCAGGTTACCGTTAATATTGCACGGAGATACGCGAGTGGGCGTACAATTTTAATATGTAACGTCGCCCTATGCAATATTCGAATTTAATAACGGCTTTTTAAAGGTTATGAATAATACGAGCGACGGAGGTACGGCGAGCGAGTACGACGACATTAAAGCGAAAGGACAAGGGACGAAGAGAGATGGTGGGAAAAAAAGTGATGAAAAAAAAAAAAAAAAAGAAAAAAAAATGGAGAAACGAGAAAAGAGCACCCACCGCGTAAGGGAGGAAAAGCTGTGTGCAGCTGGTAGCTTTTAATTTCAACGTTCACTGCGAGCCCTCTCGCGCCCCTCTTCTTTTTTCCTATTTTATTTTAGCATCATCCGGGGAAAAATTATACGCCTACCTTCGACCTTACCCCCGCGGGTACTCATCCCGCACCTTAACCACCCTTTCTCTCGTCGAGGGAGTAAAAAAGCATATTTTAAGAGCCTCCCTTATGCATAGCCTTTATGGATTATGGATAATGAGGGTACCGATACATGCTTACAGTAATTCTTAAAATGTCTTTAGGGGTAGCTGGCAAAACGAATTAGTCTGTAATGAAAATGTGATATCGGGACACCCTGTGTATATATAGTAATATACCTATGCATAATGTTACTCGGCTTAAAAGTACCACCTGAACATGGTTTCACCGTAAGAATCAACTTCAGGTGGTACGTTTGGGCCGAATAACCTGGTACACATGACTAACGAACGTTTCTGGGCATAGTAATGAATTATAATTTACATCGGAGTTCATGTAATACAAACAAATGAATGTCAATTTTGTATTCTTTTATTTTCGTTCTTAAATCGTGCAAACTTCCGGTGTCCCGGGTTTCATGACTTTTTGAACAGCCCGCGCACTCGCAACGTTAATAAAGCGTTGCTGGATCAATGGAAGCGTACATTATAAATACGAGTCTCTGTGGTAGTTATGGGTAAATAAACTCGCGGATCTGGCGATTGATCGTACAAATACTTTATCACTTTTGTGAAAATATATTCCTCGAAAATTCAGAGCTTGGCGCGGTGACGCGTACGCATAAATGACAATGGTAGGAGGCAGATTGTGTGTGTGTGAGAGAGAGAGAGAGAGAATTGTATGACGCTAGGAACAATCTCGATGCAATGACGGTGATGTTGGCAGGAAGGACGACAAAAATTTTTCCAGTTATTGAAATTTTTCCATGGATCTACGAGCAGCTATGCGCATACTACGTTCCGAATAAATTTTGCAGCGAAATAAGCAATAGCATATCGAATGCCAAAACGTTATCATTGGTATACGGATGGATATTGAATTGCATCATGTTATATATATATATATATATAGTACCGTGCATACAAGGCTTTGAAGTTATTTCGTAATTGTTGCGTCAGGCAGAATTTCATTGAAAATAATTGTATCATTTCTTGTACGCGTCACTTATTTTTTTTGCAATTGTTTCATATTCTACAAACGTGCACTTTTATCGTGTCCTTTTTTTCTCTTGCAAATTCTGCCGTGCTGTCGAGTTTGTCGGGTCTAGGTCGAGGGTGGTGAATTTTGGTTGGAGAGGTTAGCGAATGCGGTGTAAGAAGGAGGTTCAATCCTCGCGGGAGATTTAGAGACGGGGTTGGTGGTATGGAGAAAAAAAAAAAAGATAATTGTATTTTATGAATTCGAGATAAGCCGAAAACTGCTCGACTCGCGGCTAGAGAACGAGCACCGCATAACATCAACATAATTTTCGTGAGCCCGTGAGGTCACATTTCCATAATGGGATGCATCGAAAGCCACCACCCGCACGACCCATTCCAAACGCTGCGAAGACCTCACCCTTATACAGGAACTTTCCTTCGCTCCAAGAGGTGGGTATAGGTGCGATTTGAACGAACGGAGGCAAATATTTTGGATCGGTTTGTACGGAGGGTAGAAAAAAGCCGGAAGGAGGTGAATGGCAAAGAAACGAGTACAAGCGTGCAGTCACGAGTGACGAGGGAAAAATGACCGTCACGGAATATTTCTATAATCCGAATGTATACGCAGGGTGGCGTTTGCGAGTAACATTAAGGATATGAATTTCTTGAAAACAAGGGTTGTATAGATGTATATATATATATATATATGTATTGCTCTAAGGATACAGGTGGCTGTCAGGGGGTGTTGTACAAGGGTGTAAAAAACAAAGGAGTGGTTTCGTTGAGACAGGTGGTGTAGCGATGGAAGGGAGGGTAGGGAGATCAAGGAGGCCCCAGAGAGCGTAAAATAAGAAAGGGCTGTGAGCTCTAGGGGTGGAAGGGTGGCTGTGAAGCTGGAGAAGACGAGTGCGAAACGTCGCGTTCATTTGGCATTCAGGATTCAGAAAAGGGGATCACGCTCGCTCGACGCTACTCGAATTTTCTCGGGGTGGCTTTGGGGGCTAAATAAACTGACTGGAGAGGAAAACTGGGGATAGCAAGATGTGGAAGTTCAGACGGGAATAAGAGACGCAATAGGGATGGCTTGGCGTTAGCCAAGGTTCAACCCTGGATATCCAGGCCCCAGGTCGACAGATAGACTCCGCATGAAAGAAAACTCAAGTAATTACGTCGGACCGTGGCGAAAACTTTAATCTCAACCCCTTGAGCGATCCGGAGCACCAACCCTATATCCAAGGAAAAATCACCCGTCTTTGCCCTCTGTAACCCTAGACAACCACCTAGGAATTCGCCTGCCTCTTTCAACCGTCTTGTACCCCAGCCCTCCCTTGCCTCTTGGACGCTACCAGAAATTCTCGTATTTCCAGTTAGACCCTCGTTAAAGCATCGTCTTTCTGCGAAAAGGTAGAAAATCGACACCTGTCATCCTTGCTTTTTGCAAGATTTAATCTCTATTTTTGTTATTTATTTAACGTGTTTACGCCACCCGTGTAAACCTTACAATGTTTCTTCTCTCTCTCTCTCTCTCTCTCTCTCTCTCTCTCTCTCTCTCTCTCTCACTGTCCAAAGTTTCAAATGCAATTTTTCGTTTGATTTCCAAACAGCATTTACGATCTCGAAATCCTTTTTGCATTTTAACACAAGAGCCATAATGCAAGCATATACTTTTCTAAGGCGAATAAAGGAATCTGCACATGTGGCCATATAGCGGGGAATAAATTTACATTTCCCGCTGAATAATCGAATGGGTACGTATTTATTTTGCACGCTCGACAAATGCCCCTAGGGGTGAACGGGAGGAAGAGAGAGAGAGAGGGGGGTAAAAAAAAGTGGAAAAAAAATAACAAAGAGACACACAAGCGACCGATGTATCCACACAGAACGAAATTCGATAATGCATACCGAATACGTGACTATTTGTCAGTGAATAATGGAGGCTTTTCGCATGACGAAACGTCCACCAAGGAATTCCACGTCAATAACGATCCGCGTAATACGATTCATCTAGCGTAATTTGCGTCCTCGCTATTCCCGACAAAAGGAATCCCTATATAACCAAGCAGTGCTATCTCAATTCCATTGAAGAAAGTCAAATTAATACACCGTTTTTTTCCCGTCTACTCCAAAGAGTATTTTTCCACTCGATATGCGAAAGCTTCATAACAGCAAAATTTCCAGATTCCCAGACGAGCCGTGAGCTATGGATTTCAATCTCGTGCAGTGCTTTTTTTTTCCCTTTCCTTTATTTCCCATTCCGCACCCCTGTTAATTCTTTTTCTGCTAACTACCCCTCACCCAAACCTATTTCCCTTTGATTTTGTTTTTTACACGCCGCCTTCGACCAACCAACGACTCCCGAAACTGCGCGACGAAGGGGGTAGCGCGGGGTGGATACTGGGTGAATTCTCTGTATCGTACTATAGCCATAAGGGTAGCAGGTGCGTCTTACAACGAGACGGTACGCGCGGCTTTCCAGCCGAAAGCTCAGGGAATTCAGGAAACTCCGGGAATTCAGGAAGCGCGGGGAATTCCCGGCACGTAAATCTTGGCAAATCTTAAAGCTACTCTACAGACCCTCGAGCTCTACCCATCCTTGCACACTGGCAGCACCTACCCCTGATCCCTCATCTCACCCCATCTATTCTTCACCCTCATGGCGAGTCCTTCTGCGTCCCTTGACGAGCTAACGAAGCGCAATTTCACCCTTAGAAATTGTCGTTGGCACAGAACCTCCCCTCCCTCCGCCGCCACCCCCTCGCCCACCCACCGTCGCATTTTCTTCATCCTCGCGAATCCGATTCCCAGAGACAATTGAGTTCCTACGAGTTACTTAATTGATATCTTGCAGGACTTTAGCCGACTAACCTAACCTAACTCCTGGTCTCTCGACCTAACTGCCATTACATTCACAGGTACCCTAGTTTCATTAGCACAGCGCAAACCAGTGGTTGCTCTTGGTGTATAAAATACAAAGGCAACCTGTAGCATTCGCCACCTTCCTCCAAGTTCAGGTGATGTTATTTTATTTTCGCTTTTATCAAAGGTCTCTCACCAGGCCTTCCTTTATCCACCGACGACCAAGCGAAAGCCATTAGACTACAATAATTTCAAATAGTCTCAAGGTGTACTTCCAGAGTAGCGACACCGTCAGGAGAAAAGCATAGAGCTTGCAGAGCTTGATGGCCACGCATTTGTCATCCGTCGCGAAACACAGGAAACTTGTGATACGGAGCTGAACTAATGTTCCAGGGGATGAGTAGTACTTGCGAGGACACGGTCGGATACTGTGGGTGTAAACCAAGTATAGGGTACGTACTTACAAGAAGACACGTAGGGTGGCCACGAAGAACTTGGTCCAAGCTGTACAAGCACGCGTATTCTCTACGGCAAGTATACGTAGGGGAATGCACCAGAGAATAGCCATGCATAACAGTGAAGTTATGGGGATAAGAGGGAAGCGACAGTAGCAAGATACGTAAGGTGCCGTTTCGAATTAATAACATTAGCAAGAACAATGGTCCTTAACCACCCTCGTCCATTATCCTCTCCAATGGAAACTCCCCCGGCCAAGCAATATGAGCGAGAGAGAACTGTTCTCTGTCTCTTACCATATTAAATTTATATCTTTCCCATATACCGGAAGCAGAGTATACAGTATTGCAGATACATAGGTAAATAGGAAAATGGGGGCTATAGTGGATTCTGTATAATACAGTTGCATAGGCGGGTACGTTGAATATAATATTATAGTGATATGTAATGTATTAATGTAATATGCATGAAACGGATGTTACCATTGTCGATGGTATCATTAATAAAAGAAGATTATTCAGAGTGATTCGGGGGGAAATGGCTGTGTGGTTCTAAGTGCAAGTTCATGGGACGCTGGATATATGGGGTAGCGTATAAGATGAACATCCAATGCGGATGGTATTGGTGATGCTGATAATGGTATTGGCTATGGTGGTGATGATGCTGATGGTAGATTGCCAATGTGTGAACTGCAAATTGTGGCAGCGTAACTACGCTGCGGCATTCCGCTTGAGTTCGTAACGCAAACGTAATCTAACTAAGGTCAGCGGGCTGCTTTGTAGGCAGCCGGTGGGCCGGAATTAATGTCGACCACAATCCGTTGGCACTCGACTCTCAGCTACAAACTCTCTCTCTCTCTCTCTCTCACTCTCACTCTCCATCTGTGTCTCTCTTGCTCCTCTAACACTTCCTGCTACTTGAAACCCCCCTACGATGGACCAACCAATTCTAGCTCTGTACTGTGTCTCCTCTCTGATTTCCATTCGTGTAAATTCAAAGGGTCTATCTCGACTGTGAGGAGGTCTCCGAGCGTGTGGGTAATACATGAGAAACTTTTGGACAATACCCAGATGAAGTCGTGAGGCAACTAGGAAGAGGTAAACGGTTAAGGGAAGTTTTCACCCTCATTGACGGACACGTGGCGTAACCGGGTACGCGAAAAGAGAAAAATCTTGACGAGAGCGGCGCACTAGCTCGGTCCACTTTCTGGAAGATTACAGTGAAAACTTTTCATCCCCTGTCAGACCTGGTAATTTCCACTCAGCGTTTACCCATCGTCGAGGGTCGTTTTTAGAGTGCGCGTCCCTTAACTTGTTTTTCTTTTTTCTTCTTCTGTTTCTATTTTTTTAACCTCCCGACACTTTCTCGCTAAACGAGGTTCCTCCTTCTACTCTTTAGTTCCTTGCCTGGCTTGATCTTCCTTTTTTAGCAGTATTCACCACGCGTATGTATCTGCGCCATGTGCCGGTACTGAGCCAGCGTAGGATACTTGATGAGGCTGGCACGTGGGGACCAATAGGCGTCGAGACGACGGTTATCGATAGCCTCGTCCTTTGGAGTGTCGTCAGGACCTAATTGAAAATCGTCGCAGCATTGTGCGAGACAATTTTCAATTAGGATGCGCCACAGCATCCCCGTTCGAGACTACATGCTGAATAAGCCAGTAGTATAGAGGATAAAGGGTGGCTTGGTAGCCTAGCTTAAAATACAATCGGCTAATGGAGCTACGAGAGTTCAGGTTGCGTATAAAGAGGAGCCTGTGCAATGTGGTTCTCGGTAAGTAATTCAAAAGGGTGAGTTCAGTAGCAGCAACCTTCATGCATATACCTTTCCTTTCCAGGGCGAAGCAGCAATCGGGGTTTGGCCATAACAAACGGCCAGATTTCACGATCGCTAAGCCACGCTGGATTAAAGGACGGACCTGAGAATCTACAATAAAATATCCTACTATAAGTCTAGACAGCTTCTCGTACCAACTTCTCTCTACTTATTTGCAAAACGACCCTCTGGGATATTTAACAAGTATCCAGATCGCTGCTTTCCCGTGAGGCTGGTTACCGTCCTCTCTCTGCTACTGATACCAGTACCCTGCTACCCGTACTAGTATCGGCACCATGACGAGGGGATGCATAGCTGGTGCCAAAGCAATTTCAAAAGTTCACCGTGAATCCGATTTAAAAGCGTGCCAGAGAGAGAGAGAGAGAGAGAGAGAGAAAGTGTGTGTGTGTGTTACGCTGTGGTTCAAATTCCAGGAGTTTGAGTTTCCTCGGGAAGAGATAGGAAGGGCGGTGAATGAGAGAGTGCGAGGTGCTTTCAAATAAGGGATGGGCTTGCAGCGGAGCAAGGCAACTTTGAATGCGGGAAAGGATGCTCCTGCAAACCCTACAGCATCCCTTCTTGTGAAACCCACTGAAAATTTATGTATGTACGAAGAAAAGCATTGGACAACGATGGCAGACGGGTATGAACGTGGATACCGAAGCCTTGAAGAATCTAGAGAGTTTAAGAGTAAGGGAGTGGGAAGAAGGAGTAGGACGGATGGAGGAAGAGAGAGAGAGAGAGAGAGAGGGAAACAGCACGAGTGAGAGTTGGCGAGTCTTCTGGGAATTCCAGAGATTCTCACAATAATCCCTCTAGTTACCATTCTGAATGGATAACAAGATGTAGCGAGGGGCTGAAGGGGCGAAGGGACTGGATCACCGTGTCTTTGAGTGCACTACTAGAGTCCAATCATCAATTGCACAATTTCACAGTATAATACACTGGTAATCAGTCTTTCAGCCTATATCGTCTTTATATACGTTACGTCTAATAATACAATTATCTCCAGTTATTTCCGTAATCGATTTCCATATACATATATGGAATCCTTTCCTAATATATATATATATATATATATATAGTCATGACAGATGCGTTGCTTAGATACCTGTACAGACACTGAGTATATCATGTATGTACATATATAAACATATATAGTATTATTCAAGAACAGTGGAATAACTGAAGTTAGCTCCTTTATTCGATTTGTATGATAAAAGCATCTTCATGTGACGTGACATTTCTGAATAATCCTGTATTCGCAATACCTATATATATATGGTAACAACGTAGTAGAAAACGGCATAGGATAACAGCTATCAGATTTCAAATTGGAGATTAAGCAAATATTTGATTCCGTTCATCTCGATAAAAATGATGATAAACATATATATATATATATATGTTAACAATATCTTCCACTCTATGGATCGCGATGACGGTACCTGTTATTGCTCACGAAAAATCTGCCCAGGTGATCAATCAAATAACAAATAAAAATATATGCATACTTGCTTCGTCGTGATAACTGATATTCCGTATAGCCTTTCGTGGTCTTTACTGATAGAGAAACGATTCCCTGTGGGAGAGTAAAAGAAACGTACGTTTAGACGAAGAGACTTTTCACGTAATACGGGATCGTGTCTTTTCGTAGGGTTCATAGAATGACTCCTGATAGAAAAATTCCTCTGGGACGAGTAAAGCGACGAAATGAAGGTGCCAAGGGGTAGTTTAGGCAGATATAGAAGAATTACCAAGGGGACGAAAACCATTTGACTTGACGTTCGTTCGTGCGTAAACTTACCTGCCTGTCGCACGTATAGTTATTTGAAAATGTTTAAACGTTTCTCCCAGTATGCTTTTGCGTGTAGAATGTATGAAAGTAGCCGAGTGAAATTGAATCAAGTTTGACGAAATGACAAGGGCTGGCGGTCACCGCTGTTGCCATAGGCAGCAGGGGTTGAAAATGAAATTTGTGTGGCAGCTCGCGCTGGGTGCGAAAGCGGAAACGTTAGGAAGCTTTTATCCCCCTTTTCCGCTTTATGCGCGACCGTGCAGAGCATGGATTCCGCTGGAACATTGTTCTCGACGGCAGTGGAGATCCGTTCAAAAGCACCCGGGTCACTGAAGAAAATAGCAGCCCAGCTGTAACTATTCCATGTATTGCAGACGCTAGAGAGAGTGAAAGTTGAGCTTACGTAGGAAATAATAGTCCCGTAAAAGGTGAGCTTTAAAAAGATTTTTTAAATATCAAGCACCGTTCAGATACTCCTTTGTTACTATACTTACCCTTGTATCCTGTATCTATAGAGTGGACATCCTAATTCCCAGCGAGGACGGCGTATCGGCCGTTTCCTGCCGGGAAGCTCACAATACGGAGAGAGAAGGAGGGAGAGAGAGAGAAGAGCATAGGATGGGAAGAGATGGCACGAGAGAGCAAGAGAGAAATATCCTCGGAGCATTGCCAACGTACCGCTCGCAAAATACATCGTCCGGAAGTGGGAGCTTTCGAGCTTTCGAGTTACCGCAGCTCGAGAGGGAGAGAGAGAGAGAGAGAGAGAGAGACGTCGCTTACAACGAGGCAGATGAAAGCACCGAAGAAATAAGAGCTTCGTCATTTCTTCACGGCTAAACAGCGTTTTCTTCTCTTTCCGTTTAATTTTCTTTTATTTATAACTCGTCGCGTTGACAACCAATAGCTTCTCGTATATTAAACGTTATACGTTGATCTAAGCTCGATACTCGTCGCCTGACGTCAGGTGACGTCACACGTTATATCTACAGCACTATTGCTACCGGGAAACATTCGCGATATACTGCACTTTTTATTCGGAATAAAAAGCCTCGCTGCAGACTGTCCGCAGTGCATTTCGGGTAATGCAGAATGCACTGCGAGCGAGGGGATATGTACCACGCGGAATCGCAATAGCGAGAGCGGCGAAAGGTCAGCAGCTTGATAAACGAGGGTGTTTCTCTGCACCTTAGGATATCCTAGGGGTTGGAACTACCCTTACGGAGTTTAGCACACTTTCTCTACAGGGAAACCGGAAATTCGTGTATGGTTACCTAGGGAATTCTTCTCTAGGGAATTCTCCCTTCAATGTTCTTTGTTTTATCCCACCCCTTCTCCACTACCCCTTTCGTACTTAATAACAACTACCCTCTGGATTGTAGGGATGCGCCACCTTTGACAATCAAACGATCTTATTTATTCTCAATGAATTTCATATGAATACTACTTCCTGTATCTATGACGTAATCCACTGTTACGGTCGTTTCCGAGACTTCATGTATTTTATATCTTTTCTCAAAAAACCAATTCTGGAAATTTAATTCTCGCCGCTGCATTCTTCAACATTTCTTCTACCGTTGGTCGCCAGGATGATATGGCGTTTCTGGCTATCGAAGTGCCAAGTGCGTGAGTTATGTAATGTTTCTTTAGTCTCGAAAAAAGCGGATCGTCCGGATTAAAATCCCAATCGAAATTTTCATTGGAATTACTTTCGGTGGTTATAGCACTTACGACGTTCAACGTTGTGAGATTTTGCGTGAACTGAAAGTAAAAGTGGATACAGATTTTTTGAAAAATTAATAATTATGATTTTAATACATCTTATCAATTAGATAGGATAAAATTTCGTGCTACATTGTATTTACAGTATGTCCAATTTACTTACGGTTATGCTGTAGACGTATGTCGTTGGTTTGATAATGACGGTAGCTACCTTGTTACCGACAGTAAATTCTGCTCTGACGTCATAGAGAATTTGAAGATTATAAAAATTTATCGCGCTGCGCAGATTTACTTCGCTCTGCGTAATAATTGTAGATGTAGAACGACTATCTATTTCGGCAGATCCAATATCTATTACGAATCCGTCCTCGTAATACGCGTGTCCTACAAGTTCATGTCCCCAGGTAGTAGTGCTGCAAATTATAACGTACGTTTAGTATGGATTTGGCGTTGGGTATTGAGGTGTTGTGGGTTAAAAAAATGTTATTTATAGAAGCAACGAAAAATTGTCTTTCTCTGTACGGCGCTTGAAATTTCGATGGTAATTTACGAAAAAGTCCCAGGGAGACGATGCGCAGGAAAAGGGAATAACGTGAGAAGCACGTCGATATTCCCGTCGCCTTCGAGAGTTACGACAGTGAGTGTCTTGAAAAACAAAGGAAAAATTCGCAGTAGAAACGTTTTCCAATAGGACGTATTGGTAGCTCGTGGACAGTCACGTTAAAAAATAATTGTCAATCTCGTTACTCACTTGTACGCCAGATCGTAATCTTGTACTGGTAGATTGGACAAGTCGTTTTCGATTAATTGATTCCACATGTCTTCGACGATGTTACGTAAATACGTGTCCCTTTCGGTAACATCGATGCTAGACGCGTGGCTGTTTAACACGAAGGAAGCGAGAGCCGCGGTAATACAAAATATGAACTTCATGATTCTTCGTACGTGACTTTAACGCGTACTGAGCAGTTGAGAAGAATTAAAGTTTGTCGCATAATCGAATTGCACTGGGTGACGGTACTTGATAATTCATATGATAAAATCAGGTAAATGATTGAGATATTTAGAAGAATTGATTAAAAAGATTAAATGTCTTTCCAGGCTAAAAAATCTATGTATATCAATTGGGTTAAGCGAGACAGTCAATAAATAATTTCTAATCACGAAATTAGCACGTCGATAAATTCACAAGGACAGCGTGGATGAGATTAAAAGTTTCACAAAATTTCAGTGACTCGCGTCTTTTAAAACTCAGCCAATTAGAAGTCCCGACTTTCGATTTCCGCGCCCTTCCTGTCTTACACCCTTAAACCGTGAAGGAGTCGATCGTCAAGTCGAGCGTAAAGTCTGCGTAATTCGTTAGTCTGGCGATGACGTTTTCTGTGAACGTACAAAAAAAAAGCCACCGACTCAATTATGCAAAAGTGACAAATTATGCAAAGTACTTGTAGGGTTTGACTTGACAAGCGAAGGGAGTGGCGGCAGAGAAGAAGAGAGCGATGGGACTTTTTGTCAGCCGAAAACTCATCCCCATTTTCATCTCTGCGAGAGTCCCTGGAACTAGCGGGAATTTCCTGAAATTACGGACAATTTAATTCCATGTCAAGAGTACTGGTCGTGCGACGTATTTTTTTAGAAAATTTTTAAAATCCTAATTGTACACACATATTCACGAAACGCGTGGTCGATATTTAAAATTAATTTTTTTTAAATCTATGCATTCTATGCATCATCGGACTATTGCATCGTCTGAACGTAGCTCACAGCCACGTTGGAATTTATAAAAGTCGAATGAACAGAGCCAACTTCAGGCGATGCTATAGTCCCGAGTAACCTGAAGTATATCATAGGCATGTAAATTAGTTAATCTACATCCAACGGCGTAATTTTATTAATATTTATATTATAATACCCAAGTATACATATAGTTATAACGCATGCACTTGTCGGAGGTTCTGATAATAAGGACGGTCGCGTGGCCATTTATTCTCTGGATAAAGTTCTTGTAACGGAAGCTGCTTGCCAGTTGCAGCTTCCCGTTTGACTGTTTGTAATTTTACGCTCGATATGCCATAAGCTGTCTGACATGATTCAGGAGTGGCATCGCCTGTTTACCAAAGAGGATACCAGCGGAGATATTTTGCGGGCATGGCACAAGAGAAAGCCCCGAGGTATCCAGTTAAACCCACATTTTCATAAATAAATCCAAATCGTCGCTCTTCCGCTTCCGCTTCTCTTTCCGCCACTTTCTGTACCTACATAATTCTTCATACCTACGTAGACCTTCACTTCCTGAAAGTAAACGGACAAACTAACTGACGGACAAATGGAGACATATGAGCATGCGTCTATTTATATATATATATATATAAAGAAAGAATCCAGACTATGTATTTACTGGATGCTAAAGAAACTGTCCATGGCTCCATTCCTTACATTGAACTTTGTACAAATCGTTCGCCCATACGTTCCCTGAGCTCTTGCTGAAACTTTTTTCCAGCGTCTACCGGAAGTTTCCCTGTTTTCCGGGATTATGAATCCCAGTCGTTTCCGGAAATAAAACACGTCTTGCTTCGCTGCCATTAAGTATTCGTATATTGATTTCTTCGTTGGTACACACATGGTCGTAGAATTCGTACGTATGATGATAACGTTATGTATACCGTATGTCCTATCCCAAGTAGGACACCTGAAGTTGCCGCGTTCGACAGCGAGTTCCCACCTCGTTTTCCCGACAGAATCTAGTAATATCGGTCAGCGATCAAATATTTTGACAGTTTCGGCACCTGTCACAAAAGTAGCGAATAATCGAAAAATCAAGGGCTAGGTTATAGAAAGCAATAATCACGTGTACCAAACGATTCATTCTTCTGGCTGAAGAAAACTCAGAGCTTATAGCTTATTTCGGGACACCCTATATATATATAAAATAAAAAATTTGAAATTTCGAAATGTTTATGGATTAAAAAAAAGTTAATTTCTAATACCAATCATGTCATTTTGATCATTGATAAAAAATTAATTGTCATCGTATCCACTTTATATTTTGATTTCTAATCATCTACTCTAATCACTGTTACTTCAGTGATAACAGAAGCCAAAATACTCGAGATAGATAAAAGATGACAAGTGACAAAAAAATCTAGCGACTGCCATACCTATGTTTGCCTTCAAAGAAAAGAGAATCTTCTGGTTTGACGTGCAGCTTCACCTGGACCTGTCGTCTGCCGAGAAGAAACTAAAAGGAGTAAAAAGTGGACGGTGATAGGAGATTAAAAGTAAAGTATAAGGAAAAAAAAAAAAAACAGAACAAACATAAAAGAAGACACTATAAGATGACGGTCCAGAGAGATTTTACGGATTCTGTGTCTATCGAAAAGAAAAGGAAGACAGAAATCATCGCAGAAGCAAGATAGAAAATAAAAAAAAAAGTAAAACCAGGGACAAGGAAAAGCTCCGGCGTCCTTCCGATCGTGCATAATTCAGAGTCCCAGTACTGGCTCCCGGAAGATAAACTCCAGGCAGTATTTTATTGGCTAGTTGACTTAGCCCGCATCGAGGGGGTAATTTATGTTTTGAATATGCTAAAACTCGACTCATAAATATGAAACTAATGTCACGTGCCCGAATGAGATAACGAAAAATTTCGCGGTACCAAAATCCCCCCACCGGTCCCCTTTGACCCCACCAACAACTTTTGTCTCAATTTTTTTTCTCACAACCAACCCTCCCCATTCACCCACGACTCTCGCCGAAACTCATCCCCTGTACAAATTTAGTCACGTATCTCGTACGAGTTAGTTCAGCTACTTTTACTTAACTAAATAAACTTTCGTCTGTCTAGGCGTCTCCACGGCCTCGCGACGCTCCCAGGGCGTCGACATGACGAGCAACGAGGTAGCCGCGTAATCCGATTAAATAAATTGATGGATGGATCGCCTGGCTATGGGCATAGCCAAAATCCCAAAGGTATACCCAAGCTATAGCAGAGGTATTCAACCATTCACCTGGCGCAAGGATGATGCTGTAAAATAAATCTGAGCAACGGATTAGCTCTCGGCTGTATAAGTTTTCCGTATACGTGAATACACGTGGGGATTTTAGTAAAGTGGTATACGCGCCATTTTCTACAGTGCTGCCAACCATCACTACCGTCGGATATCCTCGTTGACGTTAATGCTCGTTCAAATTGGTTTTGGTGTGTACCAACTTTTCCAAAGGTTCGTTGCCTATTGGCTTTGTTATCTGTGCGCGACGCCGTTACGATTTTATCTCAACATTTTTATACACTAATCTCTATTATCATTCACATTGTTACCACGCTCTCGAGAATTGACCTCTGACCCCCTCCAAGCGTATAAAATACGTTCAGCGTCAACCAAGTCCAACAGCACATTACATTTCAATTTTTTGTCCACCCTCTCGATCGTACAGCATCCCACTTCAGCTTTACATCATTCAGTCGGTACATATCCATTGGATTCCCTTGTTACTAAGGACCAATAGCCATGGGCTCTGCAGTCCTGATTGCGGTGTTATCGGTCCTCGGATTGAACGTGGTGTGACAATTTCGATCTCATTTCCAGGTATCTCATGGAATTTCCAGAAAATTCCTCGAATCTCCCAAGGATCATCCAGCATCCGACGAGACTGTAGGACTAATAACTCCTACGGACACAGCGTGAGATAATAGCGAAGAGGCTGAGAACCAGTGAGAAATTTTTATCACGGATGTTATCAACCTTCCCCCTACTTACCAAGGGATCTCGTCTCCCTCCGTGATAAAAATAATGCACGCACTTTCCAAGTATCCCGTAACTGCACGGTATAACAGGTAACAGGATTTCTATATACTCGCGCACTGGCGTCCTCCCCTTCTAAGCCACACCTGAATCTCGTTGCGCGCGTATAAAATCGCATTGATAACGTAATAAATGTAACGGATGAAAAAAAGTTGATGGATCGAATTTTCAACGAAAAATATCAACAATCGCTATCGGACATTGGAGTTCCGCGTCATTCGATTAAACCCAGTGCACTTGAAACTTGCAGTACGTTCGAAATTAATAGACAAATTAAACAGTACGAAGTAAATCATGCATTATTGACTCGACGTATATTCGTGAAACAACATTAGGCTACGTTTTGAAACTGAGTATACGAGCAGCAGCGCGGCTTTGTATTATTAAATAAATAATAGCTGCGAGCAAGCAAGTTGCATCCAATTGAACAATTGTTAACTCGAAGTTCTATTTAGTACAGTTGATTGAAACAAATGCTATAAAAGTAATATCAATGTTAAATGAAAGAATGAAACAGTTGATTTCCTATTAAAACTAATAGTAACTATATACATGTATAATACACACAGGCCGTACGCGCGTATACAATATCTCTATAACCATCGCTGTATTTACCAATGCATTGGAAAACTGTTATTCACTGTTGCTTCGCGTTATTCCCACTGAAAGTACAGTTAAATAAATTTCAAAGTTACGTCCTGAAATTTAACAGTATAAATAAAAGCATCCAAGGTCCGTATAATAACTTCATAGTTCACCTGTACCATTAAAATAATAATAACAATCACGATAGTCATTGACGAGCGAACGGACGAGGGTGATTAATAAATACGTTTGAATTTCATGAATTGACTATACCGTCAGTAAGTGCGAGCGAGACAGAGCCATGGGCTTGCCAATGAATTAGACAGAGACAGATGCCGTTATACTCCAAAGTAGGAACCTAAGCTACCATTATTCGTTCTCTGTCAATACTTGTGATTTGCGTAGTATTCATTAGCTCGCGCCTCAGCTGTTCCGTCGTATCGTCGTCAGCTATATTTTCATTTTGAAATGAAATAATTGTTATCCGCATACGTCTGTATGGCGTGTAAAAAAATTCGTACGAGTCTCCGATTATGGATAAAGTCGTATATGGAACGAAGAAAGTATTGGTTAATCGTCTAATGGGACGCGCAGCAGTCGCTTCTATTGAGAATGCACCAAGAATATGCGGGTACTTCGAAACGAGTGCAAAGCCTCTATGTATGCAGTTTGCAGACTTCACGTGCAGATGGATGCATCCGTAGCGAGGCGTTGTAGACGCTTCAGAGAGAGGGAGAGAGAGAGAGAACGGAAGTAGTAGGGTACACGTCGTGGAGTTGGACCACGAGTTATCTGGACCCGGGATTGCCGAGTCTCGCTGGGTTTTTCAAGATTAACGTGCACTCTCGTTGCATTCCATTAGTTTACACGAGAGTAAATACGGGTTGGGTTGGGCGGCGGCCGCTTCGCTAGCCGCGAAATTATCGCTCACTGTAGAAATAACGAGGGCTTCCCTACCAACCGGATGCTCGGCGCCCGTATTTACAGCTAATGAAATATACCCATCGATCTGTCAGACGCCGAGCGATTTCGAACACAACAAATTGACTGGATATTTTTTTCCAACCTCTAGCCGCCATAGATTTGCCCGCGAAATTCAAATGGAACGCCACTGTGTTTGCAGGCTTTGCTCATATCGAGCGGGGAGCCAGCATAGCACACGTGGGCTACGTTCGCTGAACTCCGAGCCGTGCTCGTAACTCTGTACTGTGTACGAGGCATAATGGAACGGACGTTCAGTATTTGCAACAGGGCACGAGAATATCTTATTCGGTAACGTGAGTCGCGCAACGCAACGTGATGGTAAACGGTCAAAGGAAGTTGAGAGGACGTTGTTGTACGTGCTGGGGTCTCTGGTGATCCTAGCGCGGACTGTTGAGCTTTTATACCTGTTTGCATGGCTCGGGGCTTCCAGGCGGCGCGGCGCTTGTATTCTCTACGGCTGGTGCATCGCTTTCCGCCTCTTCCGGTTCTCGGTTGGATTTCTGCATAAAACAGGCAGTTCGCGCGCGCCTCTGCGACACCCCGTATAACTAATACCACGCTAGGTTTGTTTGTAGGTGGAAATGCACTCGCGTATCAAGGAAAGTCATGCACGGGCAGCATCGACTGTGTGCGTGCTGGAATAACGGATCGCTGCCTCACTTCCGGTTCCCGTGTCCGCCCACCATTTATTTCACATTTACATTCCTCCCTTGAGGCCAGAACAGGTTCGAGCTTCGAAAAAAGGCCAATATCGATTCGCCGTATCTACACCCTTCGCACGGCACGGAACTTTCTCACTGATAAAATTGAATCACCTGTAAATTGAGGAACGGAGGAAACAAACATTGTGGAAATAGAATAAAAGAAATCGAAAAAATATTTTTTTAAGTTTTATAGCCAACCGAGTCTCCTGCTACCATGTAACGGTTACGAGTACATCGAGCGGTTGAAAAAATAAGGGTAGCACGTACGGTGCGAATAAATGGGGTGGCAGTGTATGAAATGCATGGAACACTGAATTTCGTTTGAAATCGTATTAATGCATTTACGTAGTCTAGGAGTAAAGGGGTAGTACCAACGAGGCAGTTCAGTCCGTGTTTCAACCCCCAGGGCATCGTTCTGGCACACGAGCTCTCGGGCGGAGTCTCCATAAACCCGTTTGCCTTTAGCCCTGTGTAATTTAAATAGACTGAATACTTTCAGCGAGAAGCCAACTACGAGACTCTATTTCGACGTAGCATGCATATATATATATATATATATTGCATAGCTTACATATATATTATATCATTATATCTCAATGTATACAAACCATCTTGCACCTTCAGTACTGTTCTATTAAAAAATCGTTCTATCTACACCACGCTTATCTTCTGGTTATATTTCATTTTACCTAAGCATCGCGTGTACCGAGCCACCCTCAAATCAAGATATATGGACCCGCGTAGCTGAGAGATACTTATCTTTATATACATATATATATATATATCCATATGGTCAATCGGAAGTGCCTCAGTAAAATTGGGTAAATCGCGCAAATCCGCGATGGACTATGGTGGTGGTTAAAAAAATACAATTACGTAATTCAGGCATGTACCTATCGCATATCATGTAACGCAAATGGGTAGATAAAATGAAGGCTGACCTCGTGAAAGGGGGGTTGTAATATTTTGCGGGCCATTCGACCAATCCGGATACGATCGTAGAACGTTAGGAAGGGTGGTAGTTACGTAATAGTGCAACGCGCGATGACCGCGTGTGTATAAACGTAAAGTATAAAAAAAAAAAAAGTTCGCTCAATATTTTCTTCGCATAAAAGAACCGCACGAGGGGTGGAATACCTGCCGATGTAGAGTCGTTAAAAAATAGAAAGCACCCTGACGTTACGCGTGTCAGGTTATAGTAGGTAGAGGTTTGAGGTAGCAGAGAGGAGGTTGGTGGTGAGGTGGAACATAATATAAGGGAGGAATCTCGTGGGAGTCAACGGTATAACTGAAATAACCTCCCTTAATGCTTGGTAACAAGGAAAATAATTATTGCAGTGATCCCTTCTCGTGAATCTAACTGGAGAAAAAAAAATTGTCCACAATTTTTATGAGTATTCGCACCCCTCGCGTATCCAGTAGGGGATGGATATGCAGTGTAAGATGCTGCCAACAGCGCCACCATCCCCTGATTGCAGTGCACCGTGCATTGGATGGGTGGTTCTATATCTTGGCCTCAGGTCCGTGGTGCATAGGGTGCATCGAGAGATGCAGGGCGATGCAGCCGGTCTGATATTGCATTAAAATTTACATAATAGCCGAGCTCAGCCGCCCACTGCTATACCAACCCTCTGTGGGGTAGGGTAGGTATTCTCTGTACTCCGGTTATTTTATTTTCGTAGACATTTTTTTTTTCTCCCATTTTCTTGTCCCTCGCTTCCCTCGTCCTTCCACCCCTTTTTTACGGTCCACCCCCTTACGACCGTCTTAAATAAATATTTTTTGCGTCCTTCGTTCCGTCTATATCGCGTCAGCGTGGATATATCGTTGTTTCGAATTAAATTCATCTCCGGTGAATTCTCGTGCAGATCGCAAGCTCGTGTGTCGCGGGAGCTTTAGACAAATGACTTCACGGTTGATTAAAGCAGGCCTATGCGAGCGAACTCACCGAAAAATAAAGTTTCTACGTCGCTGAGGATGGCTCCGATGTAGAACGCGGCAACGCAAGAGACGGAGGTAGCGTTAAAAGCAGATAGGGAAAGCCATAGCGGTGAGAAGACGAAGAGAGAGAAATTGGAAAGAGCAAAGAAAGCTCGACGGATTGGTATACGAACTCGTATATCTTTTCGAATCTAAAAAGCTCCGACGGCGTACGCGCATTCGTATGCGCGGATGTGCGCTTACGCGTCACTGATTTTCAGTCGTTGCACGAGCTAGCGTGAAATCACGCTAGATGGCGGAGAGATCTTTTTCCTGAAAATTGTCGCTCGCCTAACACGAGTGAATACTCCTTAGAAATTCTAGCTATCAGAAAGTACGAACTTTCGCCGTTGTCAGGAACATCCTAGCCACTGGTCCTGTCAAGGACGTCGTTAGGCAAAATCTTCGTGAAAAGGTCTGTGTCAGTGCGCAGTAATATAAAAATAAGCTTCAACGTGCCTAGCAAGCATAAAAGACGTAAACTGTCAGGCGCAGAATCTACCTTGATTTCGGCTGCATTTAACGTCTCGTAAGAGGCTACGGTTATACGAAGAATCTGTGCCTGCTCGGTATGGTTTTCCAAGGTACGTTAACATTTCCAAAGATTACAAGAATGACGACGAAAGATCGACTAAAGGCCCCGAGGATATCGTACCAGAATTCAGCAGCAGTCTTTTACCAGCATCTTATATACAGTATCCAAACCCAGAAGCTTTTTCTCTTTCTCTCTCTCTCTACATATACTACATGTCTCTCATATACTTTGTCTCTCCTTTTCTCCAGCACTGTGTCTCTCTGTGTTTCGCCGTGGCTCTCCCGGGTGAGAAAAGCTCCGAGCCAATACCGCCTTTCATCGCGTTTTTCCAGGACATTACCCGCGAAACATTTCCGTCCCGTGGAAACTCATTTCCACGCTTCTCCAGCAGATAAGGGCGCGAGAGAAATAAATAAGGGCGCACCTACGACCTTCCAACTTTTTACTCGTTTCTGGGCCTTTTCCAACCTTCTCCGCTGACGGCAACCAAACCCTCATCTAGTCACAATATCGTTGGTACCTTTAGACATTTTCAAAATCATTTACTCTCTCTCTCTCTCTCTCCCTCCCTCTATCGCATCTGCCACATATCATATAAACTAATCTCTTTCTCACCATACCAACGGTTTGGTCTAGCGGTCAGCGTAAGAGACTAGTAATATTATGCCGAGCGGAAAAAAAGTCGCAGGTTCGATCCCATCTCGGAGCCGATTATTTCTGCAGGCATCAATCCGCGGTAACTTCAGTTTCCTTTATATGGACCCCACGTCCTCCTTCGAGACACGATTAGCCAAACGTGCGTTTCAGCCTCCATCAGCTTCTATCTTAAATCCATTGCATAAGCTTTTCTGGAGTTTACCTCGCGTCCTCTGCCTTAGACCTAGACTCGTACGTTCAATAAAGTATCCCCTGCAATAACTCTCCGTATCATTATCACTCCCTTATGTTATTTCTACTTTGCAGCTTCCTCGTTTTCCTTTTCAACGATCGACTTTCGTCTCCTCTTTAATTTCCGCCGTGGAAGCTGAGACCAGAGACAAAGGCCGAGGAGTTCCTTGGGTCGCGGGAGCTCATCCTTGAAGATTGGAAATACGTCAAGGGCTTCTACGAGGAACAACGACGAGTTTCAGCGGCATGACGTGCATCGGAAATTCTATAGGGTTGTGGATGAGTCTTGTCAGAGCTGAGGGACTGTAGTATGTATATGTGTGTGTGCGTGTATATATACATATAGACATATACATACTATATATATATATATATAGAAAAAGAAATGATATAAAACAGTGTGGTACTGTCGGTATGCACGATCCCTTCATTATTTACTTGTATTTATCCAAAAGAGGGTATCTACATTGGTTCGGAACGTGACTGGAGGTCCAGAATTGTCCGACAAAGACCCTAATACAATAGCCTCCCGATTATCGTTGATCTTCCACCACCATGTCAACTGGTCCTTATACTATATATATACCTCATATTCCATTCTCTACTATATCCTTTGGCGGAGCCGAAAACTGGCACGAATCACGTTCTTTCGTCAGAAAAAGTTTTAGGGTCACTACTGTGGTACCATGTTATAGCCACGGGCTGACCTGCGATGATCACCCGAGATTATCGTGCCGGAAATGCTGAATGAAACTATACATATATATATAATAAGTATACTCAGAAATTCGAAATGCGGAATAGATTCTCAATAAACGTGGGGAACCTCGCGAGTGCCCGTAAACCTATGTAATGCCGAGTAAAAGCAAGGCTGGTCATATCCGGGCAGCGACTCGATGCGCTACGTGATATCCGGTGAGGCCAGAAACGGGGGCCCATAGTAATAGCACTCGGCAGTTTATTGCGGCATCGCTAAAGGCAGTAACCATCGGCAACGGGCATCGAGCGACTTTACGAGCATCGTCCGCGGCATTGTGCGAGAAACGAAAGTTATTGCTATTTTCTCAGAGCAACTCCAATAACGGGGTTTGCCTCTCAACCCTCTAAGAATCGAACGAGCCGAGCGTAACCTACACCCCCTTTGGGTCGGACCAAGTCGGATAAGAAGGTGGGATAGTAAGGAGGAGCCACCCCTCAGCGAATTACCAGCGTCCAACTGTCAATAACTGTCTTGTCTGGTTTCCGACACTTGGCGAATTGGGAAAAGTGGCGACCGATCTCTAAGAGGGTAGTTTTGGGCCTCCATCTTTGTCGCGAATACTTGGGTCCGACCAATCGCAGTCTGTTCTACTGTGTTGATGAAGTATTTCGTCTGCTTGTTATCTGGCTGTTGAACTATAGGGGTTGTGCGGATCGATTAGCATGGTGCGAGTTTGTAGTGGACGAGACTTCATTAGCTTATTAAAGTGCACTGGATGCGCTAATTACCGTAATTAGACGGTGTTACAAGAACCCGGGTACAGGCTGTTTAGACCATCCCGAACATAGTGGTACAGATATAGGTATACGTATAGTGAATTTATAACCCGGGATTGAAGGTTATACATTACTGTTTTCGCGAGGGGATGTTTTATAAGGGAGGCTTGCCTATGTATAACGTCAAAAAAAAAAAAAAAGACAGAGACAGGAGGTTACGGTATGACTATCCTGTCAATTTGTCATTATCAACCCCAACGGTCGACATTCTTACAGCCCTGGCTTTCGTTCCGTTAACGTTCCTTTACGCAGAAAATTCATCCCCTATTCAGGGTGAAAGTGGATGTAGTAATTCTTACCTAGTCACGTGCGAAAGTCTCCGCGCCCTTAGTTCACCGTAAACGCGTTAAAGAGTACTCCGATGGGTAGGGGGTTGGTTGGGACAGAGAGAAAGAAAGAAATGCCATCCCCTATGAATTGTACGCGTGAAAAGTTTCACGATCTTGCGAACAGCCATAAAATCGCCAAGTGTCTTTTGGTCGGCGACGTAAGGGATGATGAAGAAGAAGAAAAAAAAAATTCCCTCCCCCACCCGCCCCCGATAAAAAGTATCCCCAATTCTGCACTCTTTCGAACGATCCATTCTACAAGGGGTGCAGTCACGAGGCTAACTAATATATTTCCTTAGCCGGGGGTGGTGGGGTTGCTGCTCGTAGGTACCTGTATACCATGTGCATAGGTACGCAAGGCAAAGTGCAGTCAAAGGACTTATTGCTCAAGTTTCGTTCGAGTTTACAGACAGCTTACGAGGGACGGCTGCAAAATTTCCGTGTCTGACTCGGCGAAATTGAATCCGCTCCCCGGGGAAATGTGTTTCCCTGCGCGTTTCCTACGAGCGGAGAGTCCGCGTTCCGCGTTTCCCACCGGTCCGAGGAAACTTGATTACCAAATACATCCCACTTACTCCGTAACCTACGCAGAGGTTCTACCACCTTCGAACCTTCTAACCTTCCTTGCGTCCTACTAGACTTCTATCTGTACCTTTCTGGTATACTCGCCACCACCATGGCATTCCCACTGGACATCATCCCTACGTGGATACTACCCTCCGCGGACGGCTGGTTACTATCTTATTTTATACGAGTCTATTTTCAAGAAGGACTTCGGGAAATCCCCATCTGGTTCACGTGCGAGATTCTCGCGTAGATTTTCGTCGCTCCTACTCTTGTCGTCTTGCACGATCTTTAGAATGGGCTGCCTGGCGAAGTTTTCAGATAAACGTAAACTCTGCCAATAGGATTCACATAGGTTGGTACTGTGATCCTGCTACGGGTGGGGTAGTTACGAGCAGAGTCTTTTTTTTAACAGGTGTTTCTTACGGAAGTCAAAACTCTCTGATGGGATATCACGATTTTTGGGGTAGGCGAGAACGGTTATTGTAGGGATTTTAGGAGGGATGAAAATCCGTTGATGCTTCCTAAATAGTTGTTAGTGGTATATCGAGAATCCTGAGGAAATTGAGTATCGACAGTTGGGGTGGGTTTCGGGGCTCGTGTGGCTACCTTCGGTTATAAGTTAATTCCAGAAGCGTTTGGCAGCTTGGCTTTACTTTCTTCTGATCTCGGTTTCTCGTCCCTCAGACTCTCTCTCTCTCTCCTCCTCGTAACCTCGCTGATTTTTTCTTTTTTGCTCCAACAGAAGGAAACAAAACTTTCCGTCGGAACTTCCACGCAAGAAAGCGCCTCCGCTTTTCCGAACTTCGGCTGAAACGAGCGTCGCCTATAAATAAGATCTTCGCCCTCGGTACGGCGGAACCGGCGAACTCCGTGTGGTAAAAGAAACGGATGAAGAAGGAAGATCAGGGCAAGGTGGAGCCGGACGAGAAGAATGGAAGTGAAACAAGAGAGAACGCTGGTAGAGGATACTCGAGGAGTAAAGAGGGTAAGAGAAAAAAGATATATAAGAATCCTGAGAAAGAGGGGGGCGGGCGGGGGTTGCTAGGGGGATGATGTGGAGGAGAGCCCTTCGCTCACCCCGAAGAGAAAACTCCGCCGGTTATTCCCAGACAACCGTGGATAACGAGGGAATAAAACTTTTTCTTCCCAAATGCCCAGACACCCCTAGAAAATATCCTCTACACCCTTCCGGCTAAGGGGATGAAAGTGGCTACCATTAGAACCGGACCGTTCCACGAACTGAGATTTCTCATTAAAGTAACGTGTAATCGGCGGTTCAGGGATTAAGAAACAAAGAGAAATAAAAAAGCCTTAAGGGATGGAAAAGGAATGGCACGCCGATAGGGATGATATAAACGGGGGAAGAAGGCTGACATTACACGTTGCGTAGAGGAGACAAGAAGTGAAGATTGAACAACTATTAAAAAAAAAAAAAAAAATGAAGCATTTCACCAAGGGATATCGATTCGACCATTGTGTCGAGCAACAATGAGCTTTGCACCCCTTGGCACACTACGGAGAGCAGGGCGAGAACCACGACAAAAGCAATGACAACAACCGGCATCTAACCACCGTGACAATAATTATAACAATACCTGCGATAATGGCTTTCACGACGTCAATGAATTTACAGTTCGATGCTCGTATTGTGATTCGAGCAGCATTACGCAACATGAGAAAACAATAGTAGAGCCCCGATCGGAGGCTAAGCTAATTATTACTAATTAGCTGAAGATTCAAAGTAAACCAAGGGGTTGGTAGCAACTTCATGGACACTTCATATACTTACCGTTTCAATCGTACCTCTGACCCGTAAGGGTGGGTCTGCACGTGAGATCGGTAAGGAGGTCATTTTCACGCGTGGGGTTGAACGACAGAAGGGGAAAAAATTTACCGAGCGGAGCGTGTAAAAGCTGCTGGAAGGTTTGCGACTGCAAAGGGTGTTTCACCCTGTAACTTTTTCCCCAAGGGTATAATCTGGCTTTGAAGCCAGAACGAAGAGCGCCTGGAGGGCCGATCCTCAGGAAGAAACGATAAACGAGTAGCTAGATGAAAACAGAGCGAACGAAAATCGGTGAGCTTTAACAAGATCGATAAAAGCTTCCTGAAACCAAGTCTTACCCTGTACTATTTTTCCTTCGTTATAAAGCACCGACCCCCTACCCCTCCCCTTCGCCACGCACTCATCATCCCCACCAAAGTACACTTGCCGTGGGAATAGTCCATCGTCTCTGATGCCGTCCCGCATCTGGCTACCCTTACTCTTACTACCCCTGTGGCTCGTGATCGTGTTAACATCCACTTAACGGCGCTTCTGCAGGACGTTGAGAAAAATCGTGCTTTTCCGTTGGCACGACTAGCCGACCCCTCGCGAGATTGAGCTTTCGTGTTTAAGCTACCCGCGACGTATCCAATAGGAAGAATCGGCGTTTCCAACAAAGTTTACATTGGTGAACGAATAAGAAAAAAAAGATTCATGTTGAACTGGCGGACTGCGGCTTAAGCACAGCGAATTCGTTAAGGATTTGGGGTTCAATTTCTAACGAATAAAAATTGCCCAATCCGATCGAACGCGATAGAAAAGCTCTGTGTAATTGGAAGTCTCGTATTTTCTATATATAATCTCATGGATCATCCGTGAATCGGACGAATTTCGTTCAGCTTGTGTCGCACCTAATCACGTGAATTTTCAAATTTGCATAATAAGCTCGCAAGCACGGTAAACCCCTGACGACGAGCTTTACAGGATATAAGCAGAGATGATAAAGGGAAAAAAAAAAAACTAGAAAAAGCTCACTCGTCTAATGTTGCCGGGATGGGAAGTTAATTATCGATTCGTGCAAGCTCACCGTGGATTATATCGATATAACATTAGCCCAACTACATAATATACTCAGAGAGCTTTCACGCGGAACTTTCGATGAGTCAATTTCCCATGAGAGCTTTTTACGCTGTGCACCTTAGACTGAAATTTCTTCATCGAGACGCACGTGGAAAATCATTGCATTCGTTATTAAAGTTCGCCTTACGGAATAATTTATTTGAAAAGACGACGATTATCCCGTGGGAATATCCTGTTTTTATATCATCTGTTATTTCTGAATCCCAGGTTGACTGTGTGGAAGATTCACTAGGTTGCATTATTTAGTGGGTTGCGCCAGCTGGAAGTCCCGCGTCAAGCAGTCTGAAACGAAAAGTTCGACTCGCATGAATGTTTCAGGAAGCTGAGAGGGAGAGAGAGAGAGATAGACTCCATACGTACATATATCTATATACGTGTATCGCGTATAGACGAATGGGTAAACAAAGTGGCAGCCATGGCTCGAGCGATAGATAAAAAAGGAGAAAGTGAGAAACGAGTGATCCGAACGAAGGGCCTCGGGCACAGAAAGTGGATTTGGCGCGAGGAAAAGTAAAAGGTGAAATAAGAGAGAGAGAGAGAGAGAGAAGAACAAATGGGATAAAATGAGATATTTTCCAGTGGCAGAGCCAGCTAGAAAAGTGGGTAACTTTGGCAAATGAGAAACTATGCATATTTCTCTTGCTGTGTACGTATTTTATTATTCGGACTGAAAGTCACCCTTTCTCTCTGGCTCGTTTACGTGAAATTCAAAATTCCTCTCTCGCGCTCCGTCTCTCCTTCTCGCTCGCTTCGTACTTCGCATTTGCTATTCTCCTTTCGCTGGTAGACCGCAACATCCGACGTGAACCGAGCGCATACGCGTTCTTCGCGTATCATAGAGTATCGCCCATTATAAAATGAATGAATGAAACTCACCTCGTTACGTCCTCGAGCCTCGTTCAGACATCATTTAGTGATCGACTGGGGCTTTGTGTCTGTAGAAGAGAAAAAATGAATGAAAAGTATATAATTGAGAGAAACAAGAATATAGCGGTTCATGGGAAACATACGAATATCACTATACGTTGTACGGCGTGTAAACATGTATGCAAAGCGTGCTGGAGAAAAAATTGTGCAAATTCAAGCCAAGTAAAGCAGCGCGTTACCACGTGGCAAGATGGTTGCAGTATTTTTGCGTGTAAATGCAAAGTACCAGAAATTGCGTCTTGTTCGCTCGAGGATTTCGGAACCATCTGTAATAGGTGCTTAAGCTCTAATACTGGCGAATTGTACAGGCAAATTCACATGGTAGCCTGGTGGTAGTTGTATGTGGAATTGACGAACGACGACTGGGAAAGATTTGTTGTGGGGTAGTAAAAATTTATACTAGTCAAAGGGCGCGTGCGTGTTATTTAACGTCGTCGTGAGCTTTCTCTCGTTTCAACGAAATTCCATGCAGGCCTGTAGGGTGCTACCCTTAAATTCTCGTCTGTTTGCCGGGGGTTGGAAAAAATAAAGGGGGGGAGGGTGGGTCATTACCGTAGGGTCATAGAGGAAGAAGTATAAGGTAGAAATACGTGACGGGAATACCTTAGAAAATTGTACTCTCTGTAAATCCTTCCACGTGATGTTTAACAGTGAGAAACGGGCGGGAGGGTGTGTGACAAAGAAAAACTACCCCTGAATCAGACGGCTGATATTCATTAGCGTTTATTAGGAAGTTTTGGTACCCTGTTTGATTTCGGTATTCCTGATGACGATTGGCCTGAGGATCGCATTGCTCGATCCTGGATGCTGGTGGAAATTAGAGAGGGCGTGGATTGGTTGGATGACGCAGGGGTGGGTGGGAATTTGCTTTTGCTTTGATCAAGGCGAAACAAACATAGGCCGAGGGTGGTGAATTGGTTTGAGGAACAAGTCCTAGGATTACATTCTCGTGTATACCTTGGATTAATGGTAGTTCTGCTTATTCCATCCAGTTCACGCTCTGTCGTGTAGTAGCTACAAATGAAAGTGGCAGGGTTTAGGGGATGCAGGGTTATAGGGGTGTCGGTATCCTCGAATACAGGTGGCAGAGTCTCATAGTGCCAGAGTGCTTCGTTAACTCGTGAGGCAAGGTGGGACATACGTGTTACGTATATGGAGAGTCTCGCCGTAGGGTAGTCAGAGAGAGTATAGAGATACAGATTTTGAGAACGAGTTGGGGGTAGTTTGTATTACCGTTGGCAAGGGTGATTTTAACTTGTGATCCGTACTGTACATCCTCTTATTTCGTGCGGTATCTTTTGCTCGTCAACGAGGTATTAAGGTCGATTGCCTTTAAGGGTGAGAAGGGGTGTCGAAAATAAGCCCTGGAGAGAGGGTGGAAACTCAAAGTGAACGGAGTAGGTGTAAGGGTGGTTTGACCCTGCCCGTGACGAATCTCATGAGAAGTGGATAAGCCAGGGTGAGATCGGGGAGAATCGACGAAATCGGATGGACAAGGGTGGCTTCCAACTTTCTAACTGGGAACTCTGCGACGCAGCCCGTTTCATGAAATGGGGGATGATGGGGTCGGGATTTTCAGAGTTTTCCTACTGCTCGACGATCAACGACTCTGTGACAATTTAACGGCTGGGTTAATTCCTGGGTAATCGGAGGAAATCTAGTAGATCATATTTTAGGATAATTGGGGGATGACAATTAGAATTAGATTTTCGCTAATCTAAGTTTTCCGTAATAACGCGAGCTGGAAGCTGAAAATATATATATATATGCTCCGGATGAGTTAAAGACATATGATTAATCGCAGAAATAATTTCGGTATATTAATATAATTTTTCAACGATAGAAAGAAAAAAAAAAAAAAAAAACATTTAAAAACTTACATTTTCGATCCACTGGATCGCAGGATTCGAAAATCGTTTTTACACCATGACGCAACCACGGATAAATTTTACATAAAGATTCGCGTACTTCTCGGTAGTGCACGGCGGTTTCCAACAATTCCTTTGATGCAGGATTCCGTGCCCGAGTTAATTTCCTGTATATCTAAATTCTGTCCGCCCTTTTCCGCGATGCCGATCGGGGGTCTCTGTCAATGCGTGTTAATTTGCCGCTTGTTGCGGCCTCTGGTGCCCCGTAATATGATTGACAGCTGCTTCCGCGAGCTGCCAATGGTTGTCATCGTAAAGATAAGATAAGAAAAAAAAAAAAAAATAAAAAATAAATGAAAATGGGAATCCCCTTTTTTGCATCGATGCACAAATACTTTTGATGCTGTCGTCTTATCAAATGTCCATATTAAACGATCGTTGAATTGACATTCGTATACCTACTCGCAACCCTTATCGAAGCAAATACATTTTCATCCCCTACAGAGGAAGGTTATGTATGAAACAGTTGAAAAGTTATGTGCTTGAATCGCGGCTACTCCTCGTTAGTAGGTAAACGACGCAGCCCAGTGTCGCAACGGTCTGACGAGTGGTTCGTTAATTATCGATCCTAGAATAACGAGGAAGGGGTTGGATACTTGATAGAGGCTAGGGACCGGCAAACAAGAGGGTTGCAACACGATTCGAATTTCCATGGTGGACGAAAGCTTCTAGTACAATAGGAGATGCATGGTGCAGATGACTAATTAGTAATTTCTAGGGGTAGAAATATAGTCGCAGAGGGTTGGAATACTAAAATCGCTAAGTTTTTAAGAGAAAATCGGTTTTGCAAAAGTTTAATTAAAAGAATCGAAGGTTTGATTACTACTTTGAGAGTACTGTAAGAAGAGAGATAAAGTCAGAGAAGCATCAAGGGTGGGAGAGAGAGAAAGGACAAGAGTATTAGACGGAACGAGAGAAATAATGGGCCTTTCTTGGCCACTTTCATCCCTTCACAGCCCTCAAGACGGTCTCCTGTCTACCCTCTTATTGTTTACGTTCTGGGTAGATAATTGCTTTTTAAATTAACCTAAGAATTAATTAACATAGAGAATATCTGTCTGGCCCTTATTATTCTATTATGAATAGAAATTCCCTTATTTATTTCAAAGGTTAGGTTAGGTCAGGTTAGGTTCGTGATTCTCTTCAAAATCTTCCCCGTTTCTCTCTCTCTCTCTCTCTCTCTCTCTCTCTCTCTCTCCCTCTGGGTGTTCTCGATGTCAGCTGTCAAGAATTTGACAATGACAAGTTTCCAAGAAATTCCTATTGGCTGATGGACGTTTTGTGACGTCAGCCACTGGCTCTGGAATTCTGGGTATCTTTCCACAGAGTGCAAAGACACTCCACACCCTTTTGCCTCGGGCTTTCAAAATCTTTAGTTGAACTCGTGCAAAAAGTTGAAGGGTCAAAGGTCGTGAACGAGTTAAAGGGAAGAAGGGGGAAGGAGATAAGTATAAAAAAGTATTAAAAAAAAAAAAAAAAGTAAAGGGCAGACAGTAAACACGTGGTCAGACATCTTTATCCGTACGAATACAAAAGAATATCCAGAGAGAATCTGGCGGTTGATTTTTAAAGAACGAAAAAGCTCTGAAAGCCCTCGTTCTTCCATCTACAGCCCCCAAATAACAGACTCACCCCTGCTAGCTCGCGTCTCTTCCTTATTGCGGCTGTTAAACAAGCAAGCTTGAATATTTGATTGGCAATTTCGTGGTTTTATAAAGGAACGTGCTAACCGGTCGAACGACCCGTTTCTCCCCAGCCTTTGAAAAGGGTGCAGGGTGAGGGATGGAAGAAAGAAAAGACTGAAGCTTTAAAAAAAAAAAAAAAAAGAAGAGGGACGAACAAAAAGTAATTCCGATTTGCTACGAGTCTCACCTACGACCCTTTCAACGTACCCTTCAAGTCAGGCCTGTAAACTTTTACCCCATATCATTTTACCTCGTAAGGGTAAAAATATCTCTCAATACAGTATCAACGTAACACCTTAAATCTGACACCATTTTTACGTGCAATCATGGTCTCGTATACGAATACATATATTACATAATGTATAGATAAAAGGGGGTCGGTAAAATAGGTTTCTTCGCTGGCTGTGTCATTAAAAGTTCGCGGCCGACCTCAAAGCGTCGACAGGGCTATTAAAGCTTTCGAAACCCTTTCAGCTTTTATATCCCGCCAACCCCTCATCCCTCAAACTACCACTACGGTACTCAGTCTCAATTCACTCGTTGTAACTAGAGAAGTACCCTTTCCTCCCCTTTTACATGGTCTCATTCATCCCGAATACATAGCGTATAGATATGAACGAGATTTCTGTTTGCCGCAGAGCCACAGGCAAACGTCATAAATTAGAATTGTGTTCGGAGCTCATTTGACTCGTGCAAACTTTCCGAATAGCAAATGTCCTGCTTGGAGAGCTTAGAGCTAGAAACTCTCTCCTGTTTTCGTGCTAAGACCCACCCCCCCGCCCCTCCACCACTCCCCTAGTAAATTCCTACCTACTGTCGTAGCGACTCGTCCCGTATACTGGATATGTTTCGTAAAACCCTTAGCAGTAGCTGCTATACTGAAATCACGCGACGTAGTCGGCCCTTCGCGAATTTATGCTCGGCTATTTTTCTTTTCCTCATCCAAGTTAGATTTGCAACGTGAACTTAGGCAAAGGACGTTAATTAGAGTTTGATCGTTATCCCCGTGGGTCGTTTCGCCGCGAAAGTTTGGTACGAAAACAAAAATGGGTATTGCTTGGGGAAAAAAGGAACGGAGGGTGGTAAAGGGTGGTTGGGAGGGGGGGGGGGGGGACAGAAGGTGGAAAAAAATTAAAGCAAGAGAGGAAAACGTTTCTCTGGGGCGAAATGGCTGTCATGAGAAAGTAATAAGGAGAAAATGATATTATAATGAATTACACTACGTTCCCCGTAGATGCTGTCTGAGGGTACAGCGTAGATAGTGTAAAGGCGTCGTATACACGAGTGAGACGACTGTAACCTGGTGATTCGAAGCAGCTGCCGTTTTTGGGAATCGGATAGAGGGTGGCAGTAGTTGTAAGGGATGTGTCTCCTAGTCCCCCTTGTTGACGTAGGAAGTGTACTACGTTGTTCGAGGGTAGGTCGTATGTCTCAAAGGGTTGAAGGGAGATAGGTACAAGGGTATCAAGACTGACACACCTAAAATGACTAAGTAAATGACATAGATGGTTTTCGACCCTTCGTAACTTAAAATCCCAACCCCTCTTCCACGTTGTCCGTCCATTGGCCGTCGACGGTCTTGAAGATGGCCGCAGACGCTCGGCACCGCCTAGACGCCGTGGACAGGTGTCTGCGGTTTGGCGGCCGATCGGAAACCTCTGGAAACTCCCTCGGAGGGTGTAGACGAGGAGGGATGGGGATGACTGAGTCGACGTCCGGGTCTAAGGGGTTGGGTATGGAGACTTGGCCTGCAAGGGGATTTATCCTGTGCTCGGTGAGCCGCCTACCGCAAATCCTCCGGCTGTGGAATAACGTCGTCGAGTACCCAGGAACACGACGAGGAGCAGGGGATGAAAGAGGCTTAACGTTTTTGCATTCTTTCATCTTTACTTTTTATTCGTCTCGCCTTTACTGTCTTCGTACAGACTTTTTACTTCCTCCTTTCTTTCTCTACGGATGTACCCTGGACCAATTCTGGACCAATTCTGGACCAATTCTGGACCAACCCTGGGTTGATTACGGTCGAGGTACCTCGACCTATTCCGCGATGAATTGCTTCTACGGGTCATACGTCAATTACTTGAACAGGGGTTGCCCGCACTGGTTTCTCATGGAGAATGAGGTGGGCGAACGAAACGTAGCTCTTTTTAGGGGTTGCTCTTGCGGTTTATGTCTGGTTGGCTAGACCTGAATTTCTTATGCTGAACTATTTGAATAATACACTGGACCCTCTGACAACCCCGGGAGACGGGCTTGTCCTTTCGCGTGAATTTTTACCAATGAACTTGCGAGTTTCAATTAAACGTGAAAAATTTACTTACAGATATCATTGGGATGGCGACTTGTCACGATGTGAAAACTTTGCTAGAGCCAAGTCTATTCTTACGATATATATTGTATCCGTGTTCCGTTCAACCAATTCCCGATATAGCTTTCGGATTCCAGAAAAGAATTGTCCCGTACTTCGTTACAGTGGAGTTCGACCGAGGCAATATTCTACGACAGTCAAAGGATATACGTGCTGGAAGGAATCGAGAGAATCGAAGACTGGTCCTTCTTTTAGTCTAGTGCGTTAGCTCCAAGGGAATAGCATATATACAGACTAGACCAGCCAATGACGAGTGAACGTAGCAAAAGGACGAAGAGGAGGACAATGAATAAGGACGCAGTGAAGTAAAAATACAAAGTAATAGAATTACAAAAAAAAAAGAGGAACGTCCAACGGAAATAACTAGAGATGGAAAAAGGACGAGAACAAAGAAAACAGGAAGAAGGATATGGAGACCAGAGAGGAGGACAAGGTATAAAATGTCGGAGTTCGTGAAGCAGACCATGCGGAAAATTACAAATAGTTGCGGAACCCTAGTTGGAAGGGGTGCGCACCCTCTTCGAGAATCCGGATGCCAAAGGATAAGAGAAACTCGTGATAAAATAAAGAAATGCGTTTTCCACGTATTACCTAAACGTCCATCCCCACCCCGCTTTACTCCTGGTATCATCTGTACCTTATCTACGTATCTAGATAGTATCTGGAACAAATAATGAAACATTGCCGACGCTTCGTGTTACCCCTTTCGTCCCTTTCCTTCTGCTGTCTAGCATACGAGGTTCTTCGTCAGTTAAAATTGTCCTAGTCTTCTTGTTCCTGGTCTACGTCACGGTACGTACGTTAGATACTTTCCTACGTAAAGGGTGAGAATACAGCAGCTACACGTTGGACGATTACCTCGTGATTCACAATCCAAGTAGCAGTGTTGCCAACCGTGAGAAATTAGTCTCTAGGATAAAAATATTTTCTAGTATAATTTTTCATGAAATTTTCTTCACTATAAAAGTCGTACAAATTTTGTATATATTCCATGTAGAATTTCGGCTATGAATTATATTTGCGAATATTTGCTATCTACGAATATGAAATACAATTGTATGTAAGTTGAAAAGATGACGTTTGGTACACGTGGTGAGGGATAAAATTACGAAAAGACATGTTGGATAGTAAAAGCTGATATTCAATATGAATGGTGCTGCGGTAAGATATTCAGAAAGGATACCAAAGAGTTACGGGGATCGAGGAAAGAGCAAATAAATAAAAAAGAGAGAGAGAAAAGGATCCGAGAACCAAGTGGATCGGCATAGTCCGCCATGTCTTGTGGTAAGGAAATTTCGCTGAACAGCCGTTAGTCGTCGCTGTCGTCGCGGTCGCCCGACGAGACGGAATAAAAAGGAAACGCTCGAAAGAAATTCCGCTGAATATCAAGAAACCCAAAGGAGTTTGAAACGGCGGGACAGCAGAGCGTCGTCTTGGACGACGTCTGTAGACTGTGGATTCGTCTTTACTCACCCAGAGCGATTTAGACGGGTTTATGAATTTCATCATGACGTTTATCGAGGAGAGTAAAACCGGCGTTAAATTTTCCTGAAATTTCCTCACGAGTTACGAAGCGGTAGAGTCTTTATTGCGTTAAGTGTTAATGGGAAAAAGAACCGGAAGTTAACCATCTTCGTAGGTCGTTTGACCCTTGAACCTTATTCCATATAACAGATCTGACCCCTTATTCTCATGAAAAGCTACAGTAAACATTTTTAATCAATTCCGTCAATGCTAGGTTACCCTTAGCGACTTGTAATCAAATTACCCGTAAATTAACCTTTGATAAGTGCCTCCACCTGATCCAAGTTCTCATCCCTTTCATCGACCCGGAAGTCAATACAGCGTGCCCCGGTTTGCTATTTTTAATAATAAAATATCCGTGGCAATTTCATGTAGCATTGCCAGTAACAAAAGGTCATACAAAGTGTGAAAAAACAATCGAAACCAAATAACAGTCTCCTCTCGATAATTAAAACTTCCACCGTGACTCTTGACCTCTCGGGTCGTAGCCTGGGATAATAAATGAAACAAGGGTGAAAAATGAGGAGTGTCGAGTAGCAGTGGTAAGAATCATTGAATCACAAATAAAAACCGATCTTTCAATCGAATACTCCTCAAGAATAAGAATCCATTATAGATTCCTAATGGAAAGATGCGAATGGACAACATCCCCTAAAAAATATTTCACCCTCAACCATTAATGGATGGGTGACAGATTGAGAAGGCAGAGTAGGATTGGATCTTCTAATTGGATGTGAAAGGTGTGTTTACAAAGCGACGAATGACGTTCTCGTCCTTGTCGATCCGACGACGGTGCCAGTCGTCAACATCGTCCTAGATAGTTGCCGTCGTCGACGTCGGTGTCGGAGGAGTCGGTTAACGTTTACGCTCGTAGAGCCTTGTCTCGAGGGATTACGATAAAGCTCCGCGAAATTGCCCGAAAGCCACAGAATTTCAATGGCGTCGCGAGCCAAGGGTAGCACCTAGGGTGACGAAGGAGTCGGTAGGGTACGTGGGCCAGGAATATTGATTGTAATGGAAAACGATATTACTTTGAGTTTTAAGGCATCGCGTTTGCCCAAGCAAAGAGTAAAGGTTACGATAATCTAAAAGAAAGTAAACAAAGCGTCTTCCGACGTTTTTTTTTTTTTTTGACAGATGGAAAATAATGAATTCTTAAAAAAAAAAAGGTGCACGTGTCACTGCATCAAATGTCACGAGGTACGAGTGCGCGTGGTTTTGCACAAAATATATTTGATTTTCATATTTCGTCAAATGTTTACGTTATTATATGGAAAAGCACGTGTGGTTTGTTAAGGATTGCAATGCTTGGGAGCTGTCAAAAAAAAACATGTTGAACACGTGTACTATATCTATATATTTATATGGATGTATATCTATGTAGATATATCTATATCTATTTTTATCCTCCCACACCGTGGATTCCTTAAGGGACTATTCACCGTTTCTACACTTATTGAAATGCTATTCAAATGATATTGAAATTGAGCTCGTTCCGGGGATGGCGAGGGGTGGAAAGCGCGCGAGAATCTACCCTTCGGTTAAGTAAATCGGAAGTTTCCATGCAGCGGGGATTTAACTCCCATATACTTGCGTGTACTTTTTCATTAAACGTATACAAGGACAGAGGAGCCATACAAGGACATGGAGACTTGGGCGTTGAGAAATATAAAAAAAATGTACTCTTTTTATAAAGAGTAAAAGAGAAAGATAAATTTGAAAAAATGACGAACGTCAAATGCAAAAGGAAAACAAAATTCTTATTACAAAATCCTCTTTGGCTCTTTGGGTCCTTTCATTACTCCTAAAAGGTACGTGTCCTTTTACGTATCAGTTTTCGCCTCTCTCTCTCGCCAATCACCTCCCAATGTCTTTCTCTCTGGTTCCTGTGTAGAAACACGAAAAGTAAGCAGCCTGTGCGTAGGAGTTCCACGTGGCAACTCCTCAACGAAATTTCATGCTAAGTCCCCACAGGGTCCAAACTCCATTCGACGCTTGGTGATTAAAGGACGAAACGTAATTTAAGTTAGATATCCTCGTCACTTCCGGGCACGGAAACTACCCCTAAGCTACTACCTTCCGCTTGTAGGAAGATCCTCTCGGCTGCCTGGATTCGAGTCCTGTTTAATCGTAAAAAAAAATCAATTGGTCGGAGCATCTCTTTGATCTAGAAAAATATCAAAAGGGGAACTTGGATCCATGTCTATTCTTAGATTTTCAATCAATCATTCAGTCATGGATCATTTACCAATGAAATCCTCAGGAAAGGTCAAGTCATGCTGGCCTAACGAGTCTTCTCATTATGCTCAAAGTAGATAGAAGATACTAATACAACTATATATATATATATATATATAAACAACCGTATACATAGGGAACAGTACCTTTAATAATATGAGCGAGCGCGTATAACAATTTGCAATTTGAGTCGCACACACGCGTTCCGGTTTACGGTACGTCGATGAATGGAAAGAGGTTTCCGGCTATCACTCGCATAGTGATGAGATCACTATCAATGTGACATGGCTAAATCATCAAGATTCACACAATGTGGATAGGTGGATGATAATTGGATTTATTGAATTCCACATGACGGAGGGAAGAGTTGATGCGATCTATGAGTTGATGTACCACTCCACATTGAGCGAACCTTGATATAGCCATATGGAATAGCAATATTGTTTTCTTTTTTTTTTTTAATTCATAGAAATCGTTAGCATCCCCAGATCTATACAAATTTTAATTTACCCCCTGCCTATAGCATCATTCGGGTAAAGTCAGCTCATACGAGGACAGTCAAGACAGTCGTTAATCCACTCATCGTGTGGAGTCTAGTACTGTTGGGGTTCCGGCAAAACGACTGTCCCGCGATCATTTGCGGCCTCATACAGCAACATGACGACCCTAGACTAAAGAACCCAGTGGTGGCCACATGGACCACTTGCAAGATCAAGACCCAGCATCGACCAGGACACAGCTGTCCGACATGTTCATAGAAGCTCAACTCGCAGGGTCCCATGCCTAGACAGTCCCCTGGTACCCTGGGCCCACCAGGTCCACCTGGGTGCAAATCATCAGCGTCGGGGTGTGATCGAATTCGGCCACCCTATATCGACTAGAACCCACCTCGCCCTACCTTTGCCTTGTTCTCCAGGTACGGAACAACCTCGACCTCACGCCCATAGTCAGCCACCCTCCTCAAGACCCTTCATCATGAAGGTGAAGGACCTAAGACCCCCCTGTACATTTGTATAGTACTCAACAAGAACTCACCCCTGTAACTCCATCCTAGTCCAATGCTCGGGTCTCTTGCGGTCAGCAGCACCGGTCCGAAACCTCTCTGTCGCGCAAACGCTAGGTCTCGCCTCAAGCTCCCTTCTTCCTAACCCTGACGCCGCGACGCGTGATAACTGACTGGTCTATCATCCTCAGTCAACTTGGAGACCGCTGCTACCCCCTCTCTGCGTACCATATTATTATTCCTGTATAATGGCTCATTGGGCTCTCTTGTGTGTACCTGAAAGTGGATCCTAAGTCGATCTTGTTTTCGGGTTAATTTTCGTACGGCATTGATATTTTCCTCAATTAACTCTCTTTGTTTCTCAGTCCTAAATCACCTATTCATGTGACTTACACTGCATACGATAACCGCGATGGAAAATCGCATCAGAAAAAATTGTCAAAAATTTCCTCTATCCTATTGCCTTGGACAATATATATACATATACTCAGGATGTATTTTATACTTGTTACGACTGAGAATATCATCGCATAATAAATCGAACCGTTTATCCTCGTGACATTTGTATCGGTCATTCGGTACGGCGGATAGAGACGATGCCAAGGAAAAATGCCAGAAAGATTCTTCATTCTATTTTTATTTGGTCCCCCTTATACAGTCTCATAATCCTTAGATAGTTTGGCTACACTGCAACGGATGAGCAGACAGAGGAACAGGAAGACAGGCGAAACGAGGAACGTGGGTCGTTAATCAATGTAACGGAAGGGGGTGAAAAAAAATTGCAAGAAACATGAAAGAATTGAACAGACCAAGTTACAGGCTGTTTCAGTCAGCCTGTCCATTTGGATGAAGATGCATCGAATGCCTGTCAGTGTCTACTGGAACGTCTATGTAGGCAAATTTCCTAGTCACGGAAGATTGACAGAAACTTCTTTATAGGCAGTTGACGATTCAAGGATTAATTTGTCCTGATTGTAAAAGAAGAGAAAATTCTGTCAGCGTGTTTCGCTTGATCTTTAATAAGTAATTATTTCTGGAACACCCATTGGGTGTAGAAGCAACTATGGTCTAAGGTAGCAGGTATATCGTGGGCATAGTAGGTGAAAGGTGGAAGGTCGACGTAAACCGTTCGTCAGACAAAGTAGCTTCCGAGACTTCCTTCCTATTATCCTTGCTTGCCGGTCCGTTCACTCGACATGCATACAAAACAGTATTTATGGATCGACTCCGGAGGGTGAACTTCTAGGGGTAACTTTTGAAAAATATTCATCGACTATTAATAGGGAAACGATGTTACGCCTCATCTCTAATAATACTTGGGTAGACCCTCACATTCGGTAGAAGAAGCCATCATCATTCTCGGATGTATTTTCAGTATGACTGGAATATGATTGGGCGGATTCTCAGTCAAGGGGGTTGGTTTGAGAGAAATGGTAAATGAATGAGGGATGATAGGTAACGCTTGAAGGAAAATACAATATTCGTGGAAAAGTGAATAACGCTATAACCTGATATGTATAATGTATCTGTAAGGGTGGATTGGTGGTTTTTGTATTGCTTAAAACGTAAGGGTGGTTTTAGCCGTATAGGGAAGGATTTTTCATCTGCATTGGCTTCTGAGTGGAATTTATAGGTAGAGGAAAGAAATTGAGAAATAAAAAGTCAAAAAGGACCAAAGAACGTCTGGGTATCGGTGTAGCCGGTCTAGAAGGTACAGAATCCGTGGGTAAATGCTACCCTTATATAAAAGTGGGTAGTAGACGAAGCAGGCACGACGCTGAACGTCGCGGCGACCAGGTTCGATCTGATGCTGGCTCCCTTTGGTTTAAATGGTCAGAGCAAAACAGGTGAACCGAGAGAAACGTAGAAAGACCTGTGTGGAGGGTTATATATATATATATATATATATATATATATATGTATATACGTTTAGAGGGTGGCTGAGCTTGCAAAGAAAAGGTTTCACCAGCCACCAAACCCCAGCGCAAAGTACACCCCCCTACTAGCGTTATAGGAACCGACTCCAAAAACGGCTTCTAGCGTATTGCAATCATCACAGTCATTATCGTCTACTAAGGTAACTACCCCGTTCAACCCTTGGCGACCTTTTCCATATTCTCTATTTCCTTCATTTATTTTTATGCTCCCTTTGCCGCTCTCAATGTCTCCAATTTACTGGCAAGCCTTGGAGCCTTTAGCTACACACGTGTTTATATATATATTCTTTTTTAGATTCGGTTTTCTGGAAAAAAATTCAGCTGAAATCGTGTGGCCTGAAACATGGCAAAGGTAAGGGTCGGTACGTTTGACTGTGCAGGGTGCTCGACATGCTTGGCTGGATAGATGACTGGCTGGCTGCCTGGGTGACTGGCGAGCTGAGTTCCTCATTCGTTGCGTTTCCCTACCGAAAGGCCCTCGTTAGCGTACGTCCTCGGAATTAAAGCGAGCAGCCCGCACGGCGCGTTTCAAGAGGGGTTGAAAAAAAATGGGGACGATGGCTAGGATAAGGATGAGGATTGAAGGGGTTAGCTGGGATGCGCCCAAGCGTGATGCAATTAGCGCGAGAAAATACGGATGCTCGTGCCATCCTCTAGGCATTTTATACGGACAGACGCGGACCTGGGTGTAACTAAACGTCGGAAGGAAATTTCGCAGAGGGACTATTACGCGATAATCGCCCTTAAATAGTTGAGCTGGTGGCGAAACGGTTAACGGAACTTTTTCATTATTCATTTAAAGTTTCAAGTAAAGCAGGAAAGACACGCGGATATAAAACTTGTCTTCCTCTCAGGTACGTAACGACTGCGTCGAGTATTTGGAAGATTGCAATGTCAATATCGGCAAAACCATTTTTATTATAAAATATAATAATACGTAACATTTATACCGCCCAATCCTTTGACTTATTTACACAATCAGCTATTTATGGGCTATATTACACAAAGTAGGTATTATCCTCGGATCTTCTCGATCACGTCATTAGTTCTCATTAGACCGGCGTTGCTCGTCAAGATTTAACTTGACACACATAGATATCTCAAAGCAAATGCGACGATGCAGATTTTCATAACGAACCAATCCGCATGGTCCATTTACATCCCTTAGCACCATATTATAAATATCTTAATATCTTCAACTTACACACGTGTCGTACACAATGATGTCTAGAGCGAACACTTTTAGTCCCCATCTTAAATCTTTTCAATGACTTGTGTCTTTTACTTAAATCAACGCAATCCATCACGCGTGTGCACACACGCACCTCCATAAATATTATACGCCTTCATCGACAACTCCCTCACGATTATTACCACAATTTAATCTCGCACTGCACAGAAGTCGTATTTAAGAGGAATTAGTAAACCGACATTGATCGATTGACACCTCAATTAATGATAATGTCAAAGTGCATTGGTACACATGAGAAGTCTGATGAATACTCGACAGAGTTGATCGTCTAGTAACGTACCTACTGGAGGATTTAATGTAACTCGTGAGAGTCCTCGAAGAGCGAAGGATACCACCAGTGTTAGGTGATCAGATAGACATACCGAACATCCCCTAGAGGATCAACAAACGGTCACGAAGGAGAGGGTGGTTGTCTTGGGGGATGCGTACGCGTGAATGGATTGCGAGTATCTCGATTGTCAAATGCGCAGAGGATCCGAGTGTGGATGCTGGGGCTTGTGTCGGGCGGCACAGAAGCTGAGACCAAAGCAGAGCATCAGTAGAGCGACGGATCCTGCAAGAAGATGACTCGACCAGGACACGGAACACTTTCCTGAAACAGGTAGAGAGAAAAAAGAAAAAAATTACAGAATGATCAGTCGATAAGCAGTATCGTATTTAAATTATCATTGAGTTATGCCTGAACGTGATTTGATTCGTGTCCAAGAATCTTGAATCTGACGAATTTATTGCTGGGGTACGAAGAAGTCGGAGCTTTTAGGCCTTTCAAAGCTTTTCAGAGCTTACTGTGTGAGGTAGACGGAGAAAGATTCTCGATAAGCTCCAGTTAACCGAGAAATCATCGGGTCGGATCTGGTCCTCTATAAATTCAAAGAACTAACGGGTGGCTGCCCTTTGGATTCAGCAAGCCATAAATTGCCAGGTCAGCTAATTTCCTAGGATAGATATGCACATTAGGGCCCGGTACAATTCACGGATAGATTCTCGTGCGAGCCATCGAGCACCAGGATAAACCAGGGCGAACCATAGCGCACGCACAGGCATTATGGTCCCCGTGGGTTTTCCAGTCGGGAAAACTCGTGATCATCATCCACTCTGCTAGCGTCAGAATTTCTGTCAGCAAGGCACTATTAACGTCATCATACATGTTTGGCAAACTCAACCGGACTGTACGCTCGACACTTTCCTGATGTATAAAATCGTCCTGGCCCTGGGGAAATTCGCGAAAACTTCGACAGGACGCTCGTTAAACTTGTACGAGTTATACGGCCACCCTTATAGATCTAGATATACCCTCGCGCGACCGGACACAATGGTAACGATAGTTTAGGGCGAATTCACAAAGTTTAACTATCCTCACGCTATCAGGTCGTCAGTGATAAATCTCACCGAGGTTGTAGACGTTCGCCGACTTTCCACAGGATTCCCGCACCTCACGGTTGTCCCATCCAATCGGATACATAACCAATCCTCCACATATCATCACAGCTGCGAAGAACCATAGGGAAACATCCATTATTCAGTTTGCCAAGTTATACCCAAGCAATTTTCCAGGAACACAGAAACGATAAAGAACTCACCAGCTAGTAGCTGCAAGGAACCCAGGAGTCTGGTGTGCTTCGGCGTTCTTAGTACGTGGGGCAGGAAGGAGGAGGCTGCAGCAATTAGGGTGAGTGTACCGATTACAGTCAAAGCCACACCAATTCCCATAGTGACTGTACTAGCCTGCCACCATGCGCTGGGAATATCCCAAAAGCTAGAAGATCAAAAATCATATTCATATGCATAGACACAAACAAGGCCGCCACACGTGTCACTGATCTAGACACCAGTTGCTTCTGGACTGGTCGAAGCTAGTCTATTTTTAGTGTATTATTTATTTTTTCATCCTCTCTCTCTCTCTCTCTCTCTTTCTCGTTGCACTCCTTTCACTCTATTTCTTGTCTTTCTTTAATACTTTGACGCCGACAAGAAATCTTCACGCTCTCTGATGTGAAAAGCAGAGATGCCTCGTCTGCTCGATCATAGACACTAAAGCAGCCTCGAGTTACTTCGCTATACGATATTCTCAGGGCGTTATTAAGTCGAGCGACTGAGAGGCGCTTTAATGAACTATATCGAGTGTCCTGAGGGAGTTAACGCGAGTTAAGGAGAGTTGGATTGGGACTTACCTGGAATACCTGGCGCACTCGTAAACAATTTCTGGAGTAGCGTTTGGGGCTCGTATTCTTGGATAATTGCAGCGTCGGAACGAGCTGAAATATGCGTCGGCTTTCCCGAGTAATCTTCCCTGTAAAAAAGAGGCAAAGACAAAAAAGCTTGTAGGTACGATCTTTTTTTTCCATGGTCTCTTTACGGTTTGTTGATCCGTGGGTGGGACAGATACGAGGGAGAATCCCAGGAGCGACATCAATTATACGTCCTTTCCTTTCTTTATCTTTTTTCTATGTTTTTCAGTGCTTTCTCCTCGTACACACGTATACAAGGAGAATACATATACATGTATTTCGGGCAATTTTTCAGATTTCACGGCGATATCCCGAAGAAGCGATCGAAGGATAAGAATTATCGAATGAAGAAAATTCGTCGAAATTCGTAAGACGCTGCTGTTAACGTTGGATCGAAGTGAGATAAACTTTGGCAAAAGGTCCTTCATGATAAATCCTTGTATTCTGCGACTGGACCAGAGCATTTTGGGATCGGGTGAGAAGTTTGAAAAAGTTTTACGGACGGAAGAGGAGAGGAGAGGAATAGCTGCGGGAATGAGAAAACGGAACGTGGAATGAGAACCGAGAAGACGTAGCCGCGAGAAGAGAGTTACAGGGCCGTTTTCCAGTTGCTAGGACAGATAAGGGAATTTCACGTGTCTCAAGCAGGAGTCCTAGGGGAAGAAGCGCGAGGGATATTCTAGCTGGGGAAAGTCCTAAGTATAGTCAGGTAGTAAGAATGGACGTTTATTCCAAGGATAAAACCAAGAGGAGGCCTGCTTGACTTTGCATGGCGAAACCGGGTCGTTACGGTTTTTATTTGAAAGCGAGGAACTGGATACGGTCTTAGAGTCTGAAAGCATAATTGAGTATTCCGCTGGTCCTTAATTTGCTAGTCCAGCAGCGAGAGAGCGAGAGAGAGGGAGAATACGTAGTACAAAGAGTATACAGAGAGTAAAGAACTGGTAGAGAGAGAATTACTTGGAAGAACCGATGGGACCGGGATAATTTCAGAGGGTTCACCGAGGGAAACGACCTGTAGCCGGTAGCGCACTTTCGCATAATGAACCCCGCTTAATCGCACTGCCATTAATTAGTAGTATTACACGCGTCATTGGGGAAATACGATGGAATTCATAAACGGGATCGCGTTATTCTCGCATGAATCTACCGAACAATTTCAGCGTTATGAAATTTCGATTCTTTGTGAATATCGCAAAACTGGTAGGAACGACTGAAACCGATTGGCAATATTCGAAGGGAGACGAATGACCAATTCGAGCGTATATACGTATATAGTATATGCACGTACATAGACTACACATAGTGAATAGCTGCTCCTAGAGACCAGGTAGATTCATTCGGTCGAAGAATCCTCTTTCTCGGTGTAAGGAGCTTTCTCGCGTAGAAAATTCCCTTACGATCTCCCTAGAGAGAGCCAGAGCAGTCGAGAGGATTTCGAATGGGGGTAAGGAATGAGAAGAGTGAGAATAGTGGGAGAAGGGTAGAGGGGAGGGAGTGTGTTCCTGGCGAGTTCGAAAAGGGCGTAGTCCTGTCGTTTTACATTATTTAGAGAGTCCTGGGGAGCTTTTCTTTTGGAGATTGCTCAGGGATGGGAGCAGCGTGGGAGGGCAATATGGAAGGGGTGTAAGGGGATGGAGAGAGAGAGAGAGAGAGAGAGAGGAGCTTTCAAGGACTGAAGGTCCGACTTCGAAGCTTCCAACAAGAATTAAGGGTAGACGAGATGGAAAGCTTCGGGGTGAGGGAATGAGGACGCTAGCCAAGGAATGTACCTAATAAAATTCAAACGTCGCTCCCCTCGAAAGGCGCTGAAAGCTTTGCAACCCCCTTTTTGCCCCTGCCCCTTGTCCCTTTACAAGCGCCAGCACTCACTAGACGCGCTGACACGTACGCCAGTACCTATACTCCTTGCGACAGTATCCTCAAAGAGGGTTGGACGCTTTAGGGTGGAACCTTTACCTGGATCCAGTAGGGCAGATAAAACCCTGAACAGGCTAGGATCGATGCCACAGTGGACAAAGTCGCCCAGAGGATACACAACACTGTCATCTCATCTGACAAAACGTGAACTATGAATCGGACTGTACTTTTCGAATAGTATGAATTTCTTGCACTGTCGAAATAATTATCATGGCACTGATAAGAGCACAGACTACGTGAAGGAATCTTTTGAAAGTTTTAACGCGCTGATGTGTTTACTCGGTCTGCTCCATCCGGTACGATAATCATCACTGTCAACTTCCGTTCGTCCCTTGAATACTTTTCCGATAATAAATAATCGATATCTTAATTGTAAAATGCCTTCTGATTAGCTGGCTATCAATTAGCTAGAATCCCCGAGGATACTGGAATCCGACTTTAAAGTAGATTTCGTACTGCGATTGAATTCCTGTCGATTAATTCCACTTGGTCTTATTCACGTTATTATCGATCCATCACCGAATCGTTCACTAGTTCACGTTGATACGATTATCGAAGAATTTTCACAATTTTCACACAATTTTATAATTCAGTCTTGTCGTAAGGTTTATTAGATTTGCGTACGTTAATTCTGTCACTGGACTGCAATTGCACTGCTGAATATTGTCCACACACCTTGCGCACAGTTATTCCAATAGGCAATTTCTTGATTAATTATAAAGATATTGCCTTGTTTAATTAAAACCCTGCTCTCCTGTTGTCTTCGAGAATAAAGCAGCGTGAAATCTTTTTAAATGTCACAGCATCCAATGTATACAGTACGCTCCAGGGAATCCTAACGCTGTCGGAGATACAACGTGGGCGGCCGTACGTTTCTCTGTGTTAATAATAGAAACGTAGCCAGCGCACGCATCGTTCTAGGACAAAGGGCCAAGGTTTTCCACTGGGTACGAACGAGCTTATAAAGCTTACCGTCCGTGCCATATTTCTTTGATATCGTCACTGTTCCTGTTTTCAACCGACTTCGTGGAAATGCACAAAGGAAAGATGCGACGAGTCGAAACAAAGCGTACGGAGGCACATAAACACGCGCGAATCAGATTAACTAGGTTATGTACGTACAATTCCGTATAGCCATAAACATTTAAGGATTCTCCAGAACGAAGTAACAGCGAATCCCTCTTGTCCCGTGTTGATATCACGTCCGTTTAGAAATAGCCTGTATTCCTAGGCAACAATAGTACATTCAGTAAGGATAAATGCGTCCGCATAAAGAGCGTCTTCGAAACCGACTGACTCGGTAGTCGGCGAGAGTTGAACGTAGCGACAAAGTCTGGTTTAATAATAGAAATCCTCCTGTGCCTCAACAGATCCCCCACTTCAGTAACGTGCGTAGCGGCGTCATCTGTCTCAATCCGACGTCGACTGTTAAACGGCGTACAGCGTGTAAACGTAATTTCTTCTGTACTTAATAAATTTACAGACCCGTCCCTGGTCTGTGTATATAAAACTGTCAATAGAGAAATCCTGCTGACGCCAAAGTCCGTGGGCGCCTGACTATAAGCACCCCGTGACGCATGGCGTCTCTTTGTGGACGTCTGATTTGATAATAGACCGCTTGACGGAAGGGAGGAGAACGCCGGGCGTTGGGCAAGGCAAGAATTCTGTCAGAAGATTAAAAATATAAAATGATTTAGGATGACAGCGGGATGCAGAGAGAATAACAGAGAGAAATGAAGCGGTACGGCTGTGCGCGTCGCGACGTCGGCCGTACGACTGAATCGGCGTCGGAGAGCGTCGAGGAACGTCGCGGAGAGCGTCCCCTGGCGTCTGCCTACGGTATACCCGTCGAGCCATCTGGCAAACATACGTAGACATATATATATATAGTGGCGGTCGACCGAGAAAACTGTATATAGAGGATTAATGTATATGCAGTCACTGCGCATGCGCACTGGATCATCATGAAGATCCTGGCGATAGGCTATGTCCCTATACGAGTACCGGGCTCCTGTATCCTTCTATACGTGCGTCCTTCTACCGTTGTAGCCTTCTACTCTTCAACCCTTGGTTTCTCACCCCAGAAGCCACGGTGGATCGGCTCCTGACCTACCGCACGCAAACTGCCCTTGGAAATGCTCCCTCGACTCGACAAAGAAAATCCTTTGGATGCTTTTTGGATTCGTTTCCTCTATTGTAAAATAGAATAGGGAGTGGAAAAGAGTTAAAAGGAGGAGAGCGGTAAAGGGGAAATGAAGTAAAGGCGGAAGACGCTTCAAGGATTGTTAAGGAGGAGGAGGAGAAACTGCGAGAATGGATTGTCGAGTGGTTTGTTGTTCGGGACGAAATTTCTGTGGGGTCCGCGGAAGCAAGTCTCCCCAGGACAATAAAGTCCCATTTCGTTTTAAATTCCATGGAGTTTTATTGCAAGGGATGAGAGAGAAACTCGACAAAATCTCGTTTGGCTAAGCATATTTTCATGTGTACGCCGCAAGCGGCAGCACCAGCAATAGCAGCAGTACCAGTATTCCTATTGCCATTGACATCATTGTCGAGACCAGCGAGCCCCTTTAGACTCCCTTTACACAATCCTTAGGTATCTGGGGCAAAGTGCGAGGGGCACCCTGGCCAGGGCGTCCCTGGTAATAATCTGCAGTGGCGCGTTTCCATAACCGTAAAACTGATCTCATCGACGGGCAACCATTCTGACAACCAACCACCCAAACCACCCCGTATCCTTCAATGTTCCGAGGGGGAGCCATTTCGGACGCAACCCTAAATCGATTACGTTCTCGATTTATTTTTATGGTATTGAGTCTCCGCTGAATAGGGATTCGGAAGCCGTCATGATTCCCAACCGTCCATCGGTTACGTCATGCTACCTATCCTATTTACAATACTTTCTCCTTTTCTTTCCCACTCTTCCAATTTTCTGATCGCTCTCTTCCTGTACCATACAACGTCATAGCAGTTTTATTGGATGCCTTAATCCTAGAAAAAAAAACCAACGAGAATCATCGTTGGATCGTAAAACCATTAAATTCAGGATCCAGTCCCAATGTTGAAGCTCTTAAAGGAAAAATAATCCTTCGAAAGGACATAGCGGGAGACTCGTTATACAGCAATCAGGTCGTTCCATTGGCGGTCGTGTATCAGTAGTAACAGGATGTTCCTGATCAGACAGACAGTTAGATAGGTAGATAGACAGACAGAAAAATAGATAAAACGAATGATATCGATGTGGAGCAATTTTTTTTTTTTGTAAAAAAAAAAACTCAAACCGACACAGTGCCAAGAGAATAACAGTTCCACTACGAAGAAGAATTCATCCCACAACCGACGGGACGTTTAATTACTTTTTTCTAAAAGGTCCGAGGAGCAGGAATGTGGTCCAAACTGGACAGAAGAGAATCGATATACCTGGATAACTGCCCTTCCACTTTATAAGGCTCGTTGGTTCCGCTACTGACTACGAGCCGCTACTATATTCTACTGCATACTAGAAAATAGCTATAGTATCCAGGCAAACTCACTATACATAGAATCGACCAGTTTTCCAGACACAACACAGACGCTGCATTCTAATGAGAACGTTTTCTCATTCCCCTCCCCCCCCCCCCCTCGATCCTCTATCCATCCGTCTATCGTTCTCTAGTCATTCTCCCCTTCATTCATACTTCTCTCTCTCTTCCTCTTACCGTTTCTCCAATTCCTACTGTCTCTGTTTATCTTCATCCTAGAGCAGTCCCTTGTTCCCGTATTCTGTGTCGTATAGCCGCACGGTTTGCCACGAGCGATTTAATCAGAGCCCAATTACGCTCTACCTTTGCTATTCGCACTGGGCTTACGTTTTGCGTCTTGCCAAGATTGGCATGGCAGAATGAGGCGAATGATGGCTCGGAGAAAGGACGAGTAAATGCGAGAACAGAAAAAGAGACAATGAGCTAGAGTAAGTGCACGGCGGAAGCATACTGGTGGAGAATATGAGAACGGGAATAAAAGATATAGTAGAATAAAAAAAAAAAGCCACACGAAGCAGGAAGTGTTCTCTTGCAGATGAAGGACTAATAAAAATATTGTTTACGACGGCGCGAAGCGTTATCTCGCGCAATAAAGTGAAAAACCGTAGAATCGTCGACGTCGGCATCGTCCCCGCGTCGTCATCCTCCTCCTCGTCGTTTCACATTGCCACAAGCTCTGAAATAAAGGGAAACGAGGGACGATTTGAAAGTTACCCGTAAAGCCGTAGAGGCTAACTCGAAAACATCCTAGAACTATGAATATTTAATGAATATAGAGAAAATTTTCCAGTCTCCATGATTTTCCTGGTTAACGTTCTCGGCTTTGCTCGTCAACGAACCACATTTATGCGAATAGCAGCCGTTGGTCAATTTCATCGAAAGTTCCTTATGCTACCGATTTTTTAGTAGACTGCACTGTATATTCAGTATCACGTCACACGTCTTTTTATCACTTTTGGAAAGACACAAACGACAGTTGTTCCTTTGAGCAACCTACCGCACGACTAATCGTAACTTTCGTCTGCTGATTCCTACTAGTAGTCTGCGACTCCGTCGCTAGGTGGTGCTGATTACTTAGTACGAAGCTAACGCGTCAGACATTCGAAGACGATATATACAAAGAAAGAAATGAAACACGAGAAAGGACAATTACTAGGGATGCATGGAATAGTTATTCCACAGATAGAGGAATACTGTATATAACGTATGTGTTGCTTTGTAGCAATGGCAGAGACGCCGAGAAATACGATGCTTGGACACGTATAGTCGCCTAATGCACAGCCTCGTCTACACGATACAGAAAGGGACGGAAGAAAGAGCAAGAACAAGGATGGAACTATACTATATAATACATAGGGAGTAGGAGGGTTGTCGGTAGGATCTTTCGGTAAAGGTAGAGACGAGATAGCAGCTAGAGGAGGTTATGTGTTTTAAAAGGTGGATTCCAGGCACGCTTTCAAAGCCGCTGGTTATTTTCCTGGCAAAATCACAAAAATCCTTTTGCAGGCGTGATGCCGCATACGCAATGTTACTCTTAGCGTAACTTGGATGAAGTCTAGGCGACTCTGATCGAGAGGATAAAAGAGAGGATGGACTATACGTAAGAGGGTATAAGGTAAAAGTAGGATATTCGTGGAAGGGTGAAGGTATATCGCTATTCCACTATAGGGAGCGGATGTCCAGACTAAAAATCTCGGGCATCCCTCAATCTCGTGTCCTGATAGGATCCTCGACTTGTGGCGAGACCATCCCTCGAAGGAAAAAAAAAAAAGAAGAATTGACGTCCTTCCTCTGCGGTCGGGTCGAGGTGGTTCGATCGACTTTCTTTCTTTTTCATCCCTTATTTTTTTTACTCCTCACTTGAATTCCGTGTCAAAACGCTGCGTCAATTGACTTATGAGAGTAAAGTCAACTTTTATACACTTCTTTCTGCTTACTTGATTCTACCCTTCGACGTTGTCGACTACGCATTGAGATCATCTATGTAGTATCCTTACTAGGGTCGTCGAGTGGCGGCCGATCCTTCCTTCCTTCTGCTTTTCTTGTCTGGTTTGTCCTTGCCCTGCCGTAAGGACGAAAAAAGATGAATTATATGCGAAATCAAAAATGCTGGTCACGACAGGAATTCGAAGGCATTGTCCTGTCGCCTGCTCCTCCCATTTCCACTTTCTCTACTCTCGACGCTACGGTAGAAGAGAGAGGCAGGGTGAAGGAGTGAAAGAGAGAGAGAGAGAGGGAGAGAGAGAGAAGGATCTAAGAGGAGCGTGATAGCTGAAGAGAAGAGAAGAAAGGAAGATCTTATGATTTGTAGCGGAGGAACGAGGTATTACCGTGTCTCTTCTTGATGGATGATCTTTCCTTTACTTTATACTCGTTTCTTTCTCTTTCATTCTCTTTGCCTTTCCGCATTTTCTTTTTCTAGACTTCCTTCCCCAACAACTCCTGTACAACAGTCGGAAAACGGGAGGTCACGCGTATCTCAAGTAGAGCTTCCTGCTTCCAATGCTTACCCACTAACCGGTTTGAGAATCTAAATTCGCAGAGGTAAGGAAGACCGAGAAAGGAGAGCGAGAGAGAGAGAGAGAGAGAGAGATGAAAAGACAGGACAAGGAAATATGAAAAAATATATATATATATACAATAAATAAAAAGAAAGTTGAGCCATTTCTAGAAAAGAAACAAGGAATCGGCTGACAGGAATCTTTTGGAATTCGCATAAAGGAATAGCCCCTTGAAAGAAGTCAAAGTTTCCTTACAGAATATATATATATATATAGGAGAAAAGAAGACTTCAACTGAATAATGCATTTATCTTGACTGAAAATCTCAAGACGCAAGAGATAAACGTATCCAAAGAAAGAACCAGTCTTAAAAATTTAATCGATGTGAATCGGTAACACAAATGACAAAAAACACCCCCATATTCACATTCCTCTAACAGATATAAAAGTTCTCCGTCTTTCAGTTAATCTCTAGACGGAGTCGAGATAATTAATGATCAATTAATCAATTAATTTTTCGAAGGCGACGGCAAGCCGGATTTGCTGGGCCCCAGTTGAGCGGTTAGTCCGGGGGGGGGGGGGGGGGGTTATTAGGAAGCCCGACGGGGTGGAAAATCTATGAGGGCTGCGCCGAGGTGGGATCATGAGGGTGTGTGGGGATGAAGATGAAGGGGTTGCGCAAGGGAATGTAGGAGAGATGTTGAATGCTTGCCATCGATAATGTCGTCTGAGCTGGCCATGCTAGTAAGGGATGCGAGGATGAGGGTTGGAGGGTTGTATTCTATATTGCCTGTGGGGAGAATGAGCCAGGACTTGCACTTCAGGAAGGAGTCAGGTAGAAGCCCAAGGATGAACTAGGTAGCTATAGCTAGCGTGTGTCAGGATGATGCTGGATAGTTGGTAGCAGTGATGTCGTGAATAGTTGCTGGTAGCAGCAGTGATGCCAACACAAAGAAAAATGGAGATTGAGAAGTTGGAGGAAAAGACGGCAGGAGCCAAACTAATAGCAGTCAAACGATTAAAACTAACGATCCCGTTGCGTCACGGGTTCATCCCATTCGCCCTCAACGAGGATTAACTGCCGGATAACGACTGATCCCTGGCAAATGAAAATATAGGGATGCTGCCTGCCCGACTGTTTGCGTGCCTCCATCGCTTCCTGGGATACGTTGGCCATTGGCCTCTAACCTCCATTAGACGCGAGGGGCCATCAGCCATTTTTACATTATCTTTTTAATATTTACTCGACCGAAAAATGATGTACCCTTGGGGTCAAAGGTCGCTATAATGGATCATTCGATAATGTTATATGGGAACGACGTCTGTGACTTGATATGATTAGGATACGTGGAACAAGCAAATAATCAATATAATGTACGCTTACGTATATACTTATGTGATCGAATGAAATGAAAATTCGACCAAGAGGTAAAATCAAATGGAATAATTTATTCGTGCTAACCGAACCGATTAGGGGATGCCTTTCAATGAGTTTTTACTCCGAATCGATACCTGGCACAAAGCGGGAGATGAATTTGAGAGTTCTCGATTGCACGAGTCGTTGGCTAAAGTGAATCGAAGCGGAAGTCGAGTATCTTCTCTAGGGTATATCCCCAGGAGCGATAGGGACAGACTGTGCAATGAAAGAGGAGCCAATATAGTACCGGAGTCCGAACGTGTCCCTGGTACCTTCTGGATGCGAAATGAGTGAATGAGAGAGAGGGTGAGTGAGTTCTTCCGAAGAGCTGCAGAACAAGGACGATAGGTGGGTATGGTGAACTGAAAATTTAATCATAATTTCGAAGTAGGAATTTCACCGGCTAATAACGCCAGTAAGGAGAGAACCGGGCAGAAGGTTACGTAGGCTAATGTAAGGTAAGGGAATCTTAATCTCGTTAGAACGTCGGCGAACGAGCTGAAGGAGCCAGAGTAACCGTTGTACGAGGGAGGGAATGAAAAGGGAGGGTAGCTTCTAGCGACGATGGTGGTGGTGGTGGACGCCTCGCAGATTTTCCACCTGGCACTCGCAGCCCTGGGGTGTAATTTCAGTAATTTAATTCCTTGGCTTAATAGAGAGCACCCTCCCTTATTCGCGATCAACCCTCCACCGCCACCGTGAGGCACCATAGCCGAGGAGGGTAAATCCAGAAGGAATGCAGCGGACACTTTAAAAAAGGATTGAGAATCAGGTTAGAAAAGAATTAAAGCGACCAATCCACTCTCACTGTTGAAACGTACGACCCTTGGGGAAGGAAAAGAAAAAAGTATTAATTGGCTACTCTTATATAAATACAAAGTCCCGATTCTCCCTGAAATTTCCTCCTACCGCGAACCTTATGACGCGAATTAATATTGGATTATCTAAATAATATGATTTCGGGCGGGTATCTATAGACCTGCGGTATCACAGCATCCCGCGGACGTTCGCATGCGGTTTGGCCACATGATGTCGTCCGTCCATCACAGGAAGCCAAACCACCCCTCTGACATTCTGGCAGGGACCTAATGGCGTCGCTGTTGGTTACTACGAAGACCAGGTATATCTAATGCTAGTCAAGCCAGTGAACCTGGCCAGGTAACACTATACTATATATAATAATAGGAAGTATACACTAGCCGTAAGTAACGAGTACAGTATAGGCAGAAATGTTAAGGCTTCAGGGTGCGATATTAGATATACGATAGCGATGACCACGATAGCCGTTGCTGTGCACGTATTATCCGTTAGAGGGATCGAGTCTCGAATGGTCCGATCGTAGTAACGTTTTGCGGAAATGGTCAGCGATATTATCCTGAATCATCCTTAACGAGTATCCAGAGCCATGCTTGGAGTAACTGTATTACTATAGCCCTATCGTTACCTATTGCGTTCTAGTGGCTTCCATTGCGTTCTATTCCCATCCTAAAACAGAGAATCCACATCTCCGTGATATCGAGTCCTCGTCGATTTTACTCCAATGTATACAGAACCCGTCGTATCGTACTCATCAAAATTTTGCACGCGACTGTACCTGCTTAGCATTTCGAAAGTTTTGTACGGGACGATACAATATTTTAAGCTATCAAACCTCGCAGCGTCCGACTGTATCCATATAAATGGACAATCGAGTATCAAGGATGAAATCTATTTTCACCGGATATATAAGAGGCAAACGAATTCTCCGAGAGAATCTAACTGAGATGACATAGTATAGCGTCAGATGAGGATCCACGAGTGAGAACGAGCAAGAGGAAAAGGGAGTAGATCGGTATAGGCAAAGCTTATCTTCTCAGAGATCCGTGCAAACAAACTCACCAAGACAGATAGCCCGATCTGTTAGATTTACGAGGGTGCGTTAGGAATCGGCCTTAACGTTTCTGATATTATCCATATATCCGTATATTTATTGCCGTTCAATTTCCTTGGGAATAAACAATGAGAGCTAGGATTCATGTTAATGCTCGAATCCACATTGAACACCACATCCGGTTGTTGCCTATATGTAAACCTGAAGCTGAACTCCCCTCGCTCATCCCTACCACCGAATACATATGTCAAACCTGTATCTAGGTTATGTCCTAATACAAGACTATAGACCTTACTGGTAACTTCGGCGTTCGGAAAGGCGATGGAATTAGCTCACATCACGTGAACGAGAACAGCTCAGCCCGTGGTGCTCCTGGTGTAGCTGTTCCTGTTGTTGCTCCTGGTGTTCCTGTCAGTGAAGCTTAGGTGGGGACGACTCTAAAGGTGAGGTTAGGTTAGTACGGTACTGTTTGGAAGAGGGTAGCGAACGCCTATGAAGGATGGGATGGGTTAACAACGTGATCACGGTTCAAGCACTCCCCTAGGATCGCCACATCAGCCTCCACTTCCTCTACGCCCTTAGCATCACACGCTCTCCTACTTCATCCCAGGAATCTTACCGCTAATACCTGCTGTAGTTCTCCGCGCGGTATTCTCTAGAATTTCGAGATTTTCCATTAAACGAATTACAGCTGATACTGATATTTTGAGGTTACGTATGGCTGTTAGCAGGCGTCGTGCGTGACTGCGTATATAAGTTGAAAAATCACATATGGCTTTTAGCTGAAAACTTGGGACAACCCGAGAGGTATGAGAAGGCTGGAAATATGAATGGACGTGGACGATGTCGTAGCTTTGAATTTACCGATCTTCCTTCCGCTTAAGAGCTTTCTCACGTACGAGGATCCTTTCGTGAAGTTTGCTCTTCAAATAAACTTTGACAAGCCCCTATCCTCATGGGCTGTCTCGTCGAGCTATGTAAAGGCACGAAAAGCACGCAGCCAAACACGAAGGAACTTTTCTACGTAGCTCATGGCTTACTATGGCATAATCGAGAACTCATGTACCACGGGCCATGTGTCGCCTGCACGTCATGCAATGGGTGTATACGGCGAATGGAATATTTTCAAGAGTAAAATACAAATTTGATATTCATAGGCAATGCTCGCTGTGAAGCTCTTGGTAATTGCGCTTTATTAACGAGCACGAGGTATACAAAGCCTGGTTATTACTTCCACGCCATTCGTTGCTCACCGTCATCGTAGGTTAATTAGCCAAACGTCATCGACGCGCACTGCGCGCGTACGTAGATGCGTACTGGAATTTGAAAAGCCCAGGATCAAACATGTGGTCTTTGTTTGGTAGTGTCGATTGATCTCATGTGTTAGATCGATATCGAATGGGATCCGTCGAATCAAATCAATTTGGTATCATGACGGTGGTATGGAGATTGCTGGTGCAGCTGGTCAACGAAGTTGGCTCTATGCTGGCTAAGCTCACTGTTCTGTTGCTGATTGTGAGTGAAATCAGGGTGACCAATGAAACGGGAACTGGACGATAAAACGCTGGCTCACTGAAATTCCAATTTCTGTATAATTCTCGCGCCAAAGCGTAATTACCATTGAGGTATAGTGGCCGAAGTCTATGGCCGGATATCGATGGAACCTTTCATCCTTGTCAGATTGGCCTTCTGTGTCCCTAGGAAACCCATGTGCTTGTCTGCCATACTACTGGCCTGTATACTGACTCCTATGACAGCTACGTAATTGCAAGCGGTTCAGCGGCCGCGCAATAACCGAGAAGTACATATTTACTGGGATTCCACTTCAAGTGTTCGTAATTGCTTTACGCTTAATTACACGCTCACGCGATTCCGCCACCGTCGATCCCGCTGAATGCCCAATTGTCATTGGTAGAGTTTGCAGGCTGCTCGTGAAATTTTCGAAACTTCCTCCACGCCATTTTACACGCACGCATATCATTGTACTTTGATAGCAGGTTGTTCGGCAATCGAGCTATGGTAACAAACGTAAAATAACAAACTGATCTTGTTTTTGGATTAGCCGATAGCCCAACATTTCCACGTCTACGTACAATCGCGAGAAAAATTTTTGTTCTATCGTATATCGAATACTGTGGTTCGACTAGTAATTTTGTACTGGAATGTCCAATCCTATCGAACTAGTAGTAACAGGCTGGTAATGGAAGGGGGTATATTGAACCATTTCTAACCAGACGGTACACAGGCGTTTCAAGCATCCTAGAATTTAGTAGATTATCGGTAAAGCAGTTTTGTTTTAATTTTGACTGCCTACATTTTACAATAATTTTATCTAGTATTTACGAAACGTTCATCTAATTTGTACAGGTTTCACTGTATATCGTCTGACTGTGATTATAACCATTAGTCTTTGAAGTCGGCTGGCAGGAGTTTTGCCTGAGAAATTACTTGCGACCAAGATTACCGTAATGCTTCTTAGAGCGGCTTACAAGTTATTTGCATGAGTCCGTAGGGGCCTAGGAGTGACGTTAGAAATTTAACAAAGAAAATTTCGAGTGCTGTAACTTACATACTTTGAGATTGGTACTCGAGTGGTCAAACAGAGAAATTCTTCTTTGAATTTTCTGCCACGCTTTCGTATGTATTACATTTTTTAAATATCAACAATGCAAACGAGAAACGCAATATTTTTCAATTGACATTACGACATACGTTTACATCAAAGGAACACACTAGCTTTTAATTATATTTTTGCATGTCGATATTTTTATATTAATCGAGATATATTCGAAAGATACAAACATAGTCAATTTCCCCATTAAATAACATTGATACAAATATCTCAATAATCTACCAAAAATCTTCTAATATTACGTTACTACTGTAATTTATCTAAGAAGGAATGAACTTAAAGTCTAGCTAGACTTTCATGGAGAAATCTGACAAAGCTGTTCCTATACTAATTAGCAGCAGGAGACCCTTGACTTCCTGCTGCTTTGAGGAAGCTTCAGAATGACGTTCGTCGATCAATTATTTTCTCAAAGAACCACCGACTAACCTCAAACAGCAATCTGGAAAGCAGAAGCCATAAATTTGAATAATCCTCCTCTCCCTATCATCACACAAGTGATAGTACTAATACAATATTGCAATTACATCAAAACCACAATAGGTCGATGAAGAATCCATTATACAGATGCAAAGAAGTACAAAATGCATCAGGTAGAGTCTCGCATGTATCAGGATATATATAGTATTACAAATAATGTGTAAATTTATATAATGGTAAAATAGTACCTGGTAGAAATAGTATCAAGGAATAGAAACGTATAATGACATAATTATGAAAAGGTTTGATGCGCACAGTTACATAACCTTAGCGATGTAAAACAAGTGTGTATCAAAGTAGGTACACGCTGTACAGTAAAATAAAATGGTGAACGTTGCAGCATGTAGCTATTGAAAAGTTACAGGCTGATAAAGTGGCCCTTAAAGCGGAGCGTTATCGCGTTAACCAAAGGGAAATTGCGTTCGGTTGGCCATTGAATTTGCTGCACATTTTTTTGTCCAATATACGTTACTCATTCTATGTATGTATCCGGTTATTCAGGCCAAATTCACCAGCCGAACATGGTTTTACCATGAGGATCAAATGGATGCTCCAACTTCAGGTGATGCGTTTCGAACTGAAGAACCAGGTAACATCCAGGTAATATTAACACTGTGTAAAGTAACTTCAGTTCCTGCAGTTCCAGTATATTTTTCATAGTCGGTGCAGGTTCCGGAATTCTGACGCACACGTCACTGGTACCTGGAAGGGGTTTGATGGTAGATCAGGAATAGTATAAAAGAAGTGAATTACTTGCTGCGTGGGAGCGAAGCTGAGGAAACAGACGCCGATTGTAAAGGCGGCCAGTCGGTTCATTGGCTGCTCGTTTCTGTCAGTATATCGGCGGGTCTAGTGGCCACGCCGATGGAGATGGTCTATCGTGCTCTGGTGCGCTGTTCTGCTCTGGTGTCTGGCTTTCGTGGATCTTCACGGGTGATTACACGTGGCCCGTGTAAACGACGCTTCAGGGTGCGGATGCTGTAGCGTTGGATGCTTAATACGTAGCGGGTTTGCGGCGAGTACACGTAGTCGCTATTGGTATCTGGATAGCCAGGAGGTGACGAGCTACTGGTGCGCTGCAAAAGAAGATACTAGGTGAAAGAAAGTCAGTAGGTGGATCAGCATAGCTACCCCTGGTGTCAAAGTGTCATTCGTTAAAGAGAAAAAAGCGCGGATATTGGATTGTTTAAAAGCAACTGTGGTTCTGAGTGAAAGGGAGAAAAAAGATACGGGTACCAAGTATCTCTTTGTGGAAGAGAAAAATACAAAAATCGATACAGTACAAAGGGAAAAAGTGTATATAAAGAGAAAGTGATATCCAGGGGGAAAGTGCAGTGGGACTCGGAGCGACAGGAGTAGTATGGTGCACTACGGGTGTGCGAAAACTGACAGCGGAGGTGTCGAGTGCTTCATCGACTTCACACGACAAGAGTGAGACAGAATTGATAAAGGATAGAGAATAGATAACAGAGGATAGGATATAGGATGGCATTGAGGAGGGACGTCAAGAGGGGTGAAAGAGTGAGGTAGCGTCACTCGGGTATCCAGACACTCGACCGTCATATCCATTGGAGCAAGTAGGCTGGTTGCATTGAGAGAGAGAGAGAGAATCAGAGGAGAGTACTCCAACCAGAAAAGAGTGTGCGAAAGCAGACCTCGAGTGGTTCATTGAGTTTTGCGAGAAAGCTGTCCATTTTTCTCTCAGTCCCTCTCTCGCTCAGTCAGCCTCTCTTCTTCTGCTTCCTTTCCTTTGGTAGCTGATAGAGAGCGAATGAGTGTAAAAGAGAGAAAACGAGAGTGAAAGATGAAACTTTAATTGGCAGTGAGAGAGAAAGGTGTGCAAGAGCGAGAGAATGGAATGAGTGATGCTAGCTAGGGGTGGAAGTTTGGGGAGGTAGGGGTAGGCTGTAACGTCTTCTCAGGGATTGGTAAAAGAATTTGACTTCTGTGGCCTAGAGCTTCCAAGAAAGAAGGGAGGAAAGAGATATAGAGAGCAGAGCCAGGAAGACGTTATCTCAAGCTCTCGGAGAGGATACGATAAGCTCATCCTGATTTTTCATCTTATGAGGACAGAGGAGAGATCCAGCCCGAGGAGCACGAGCTCCGTCGGGGACGGATATCAAATCGACGCCATGACAAGGTTCATCGAAGTCCTGGCTATTTTGGGATCATTTCTTCTTCTACTGATCACACTTCCGTTTTCCTTATGCTTCACTTTCAAAGTCGTGCAGGAGTACGAGAGGGCTGTCGTCTTCAGGATGGGACGTCTACGTGGTGAACCACAAGGACCAGGTGCGCTATTCATATACGTTTGCCAATTCGTTTAATTAGCAGCCCCATCTGTAATTTCACAGACGAACTAAATAATCACGCCAAAAGGAAAATGGCTCTTTGCGAAATAATTATCTTGTTAGATAGAAGCGGACAGGATAATTGCCATGAACTCCTGGCATACTTGAGATACCGTGTAAAAGTTTTCTGTCCAATGATTAACTTCCGGTGCCTTCCTGGCGGTAAACTCGTTCACAACGAGTTTTTCAAGCCCAGGCACATAGTGATAATTGTAATTGTTAAAGCATCCCTTTTGACAGATTCACACGACACAGCTCTGAGTAAAAATAATGTATAATAATAATCACCATGTGAATCCACTTCAGGAACGTTCTTCGTAATGCCCTGCGTGGATAACTGCGTTCTGGTCGATCTGCGCACGGTATCCTTTGATGTGCCGCCTCAAGAAATCCTGACCAAGGATTCCGTAACAGTCAGTGTAGACGCAGTGGTGTACTACAGGATCAAGGAACCCTTGAACGCAGTAGTGAAGATAGCAAACTATAGGTGAGAGTACCGGAACCATCCTGAGTCCTCTTGGTTATCCTATTAGAAGATACAGAGTTACCTCATCATAGAATCGAGATCGAATCGACTTTTTTACATCGAGTGTCTGCCAATTATACGAACTAACGAACACTGACAGCCTTCCAATTACGCAAAACGAGCGGCGCGTAATCAAAATCGTTTCACGGCGAGATGACTCGCTCAACTCTGCCAATTACGTGGGACACCTAACAGAACAAGATTCTGCTTCCGGATTCTCGTCCACGTTCCTCAGTATGCCAATATCCACGAATCCTATAGCAATTTGCCCTAATTAGAAATATACTCGATCCCAATCAACCAATCGGTATGAAATCTATGGTCGCCTTTCAAGAGACCGCAAAACCCATGATTATATATGGCCCTATGGGTCCCTAAATAGGACAATAAACCCAGTCAATTTAATGATCCGAAACGCACGAATGTAATGCCAATAAACTGTTTACGTTCTAAACGATAAACTAATCCAGAGTTAGTCAGTGCATTTCGTGTATTGGGAATACAATTTTCTCTATAAGCTACCAGTACAAGCGAGGCTTTGCACTCCTCTCTGCATATTGGAAAATAAATGCAAGGGATCACGTGGTAAATTAATCCTGGCAATTACGCAAGCGGATTATTTGATAATTTTCTGGCCATGTTTAATTACTATTTCTAATCAATAAATATCACTCTACTCCTCTTGGGATACGCTGTAGCCATTCGACGAGACTCTTGGCGGCCAGCACTCTTCGCACTGTACTGGGGACTCGTAGTCTCGCCGAGATCCTGTCCGAGAGGGAAACCATATCTCACACCATGCAGGCATCCTTGGACGAGGCTACTGATCCTTGGGGCGTTAAGGTTGAGCGTGTCGAGATGTGAGTATCGACCTTCTACAATGTAACATATGTATAAGAGCTTGAGCGACCAGAAAAAAAAAAGAAAATCCTGCGTCTTTAATACATCACTTACTTGACAGGCTTATCGCCCTGTTTACACCCTAGAAAACTTATCCTCGTCTTCTCTCACCATCCCTTAACGACTTGTCCTCGCTATCCAGGCTTCCTGACGTTCGTGTAATACGGGAGAGGAATCGCTGATGATGCTTCATGTCATATACGGGCTGTGATGCAATGTCTTTTGAGGTTAGATAACTTGGCTGCTACTCTAGATACTCGTCTCCTTGGTTACGACATTACTCCTAAGCGCCCTGGTTTCCTTGTTTATTTTGCTCCATTTCTCCACACTGAAAAATACAATTAAGTTACTGTCTGTCGGTAAAGAAGTAAAGATACACTGTAATAGTACTGAAATACGTCAAGACTTTACAACCGACGAAATCTGTTCATTGATTCGTCTCCCGAGTTTCTTGCGAATTTACGAACCGTTTCGTGAATGTCTCAAGGAAATGCTTGGAAATGTTGCCGGAAATCAACGAGGAAATACCGCGAGATCCAGTAACGATTTAACCCAAGCATTCGAAGATGGCCGAGCATTCCGTTCCTCGATTGATTTCAATGTGGAATTTCACGACGTTGCAGAAAGGACGTACGACTTCCGGTACAATTGCAACGGGCAATGGCGGCGGAAGCCGAGGCAGCTAGAGAGGCTCGTGCAAAAGTGATAGCAGCCGAAGGAGAAATGAGAGCATCGCAAGCTTTGAAGGAAGCAAGTGACGTCATCTCGAGAAGTCCCGCAGCACTTCAGGTAATTACACGGACAATCTCAATTCATTCGATTCTCCCTAGAATTTACTGAATTATGTTTCCGTGAATTTCACCAATGCGAATTGAAGTTTCTTTATGTATGAAAATCAAGTGAGACTTACAAAAAATGATTGTTATTAAAAATTAACCGCAAGTTGGTTATATTGAAGTAATTAAATGGATGCGCCAACTTCTCGTGGTGTGTCAGTTGCTAAATAAACCTGGTGTAACATAGAAATAAAGTTTTCACCAGAGTGTACTATATAATAATTTCGTCCATTGAACATATTTACACGGAAAATATTCTTTCCTCAAAATTCTTCAAGTATAATACCAAACTTTCAACTATGTAGCTGTCGAAAATCCAGCTCGTGCGCACATACACTTTTTTTACTGATACAATTTACATTTCCAGCTGAGATACCTGCAGACGCTGAACAGCATTTCGGCCGAGAAAAATTCCACGATAATATTTCCGCTTCCAGTGGATTTGCTCGCGCCATTTCTCAGTCCTGTACGTCAACTCAACCAGGAATCTTTTCAACGGACGAGCCAATCAGAGCGTTTCCCATAAATCATCAAAATTTTATCAAGTGCGGAAAAAATACATAATTCAATTTAAATACAACCAAGTCAATTTCCAAATCTTAACTTCATTACTAACCTCGAAAAAAAGAAGCGACAGTCGCACAGTCAATACGAAAAGTAAACCGAAGCCACACAATACTCTCACCAATAGTACAATTGGACCATCTCAAGTTAGTGTTACCAATCTGCTAATTGTTCAGAGCATACTGCAGCAATGTTGTGACTATACGGACTTGCAATGTCGCAGCTGCAAGCTCCACTCTAGAACTTGGTGATAGACCTCAAGGAGAACACTGCAACATTTCTACCAGAATGCACCTATTCACCGAGCTAACAGCTGTAACCTTTACAGAAATTAATTGTATCCTAAATGCAACAAGATGAATAATAATCCTGTGTACTAATAATTCTTGAATTTATTTAATTGTTGTCAATAAAAAGAGTAGTATCTCTAACGACCATAAAAGCTATGTTCACGTAATTTATCGATTACAATATCGATCTCAACCATCGTCTGGTATATGTTTTACATAAAAATATTGAGGTTAGGAACGTTACCGTATGGAAGAGTCACGACGTCGACAGGTGTTTACGCATCGTTCCGTTTACTCGAGGATGCCTTCCATTGCCGTAAACATCCTGATTCCGGAATCTAAATCAATTTGATTTACGGATTTTCGTTAGGTACCACGTGTTACGTTACTACACCGCGTTAGTGCCTGCTGCCATGCTTGTGCTAGCGCAGTACTGGTTCTACTACGGTTACCGGCACGCCGTTGTACAGTGTAGGTTACTGCTGGCGCTATTTGGTCTACGTAAATAAATATGGCTGACGGGCGTTTCCCTTTGCAAACTTGACGCAAATTAAAATAACGCCTCTGTAAGCCGTTCGCGGAGTCGAGAATTAGGAATTTCGAAACCACCACTGCGAGATGTCAACAGACTGCATTAACTCTCGAGTTGGGCACAGAGGGCTGCCTGGAGCGTTCGAGAATTTCGATATAGGGATAATAAAGTTCCCTAGGGATTTTATGGGGAATTTTTTGTTCGTTCATCGCGATCTTGACATCTGAGGAAAATTCATATGGTCCCCGTGGAATTTAATTGTTGAATAAGAAATACGGAAATATTGATATCAAAGGAACAAGTATTGTTATATTAATATTATCTTTTTTACATAAGATCTTTTCTTTCTTCTTTTCATTTTCGTTTTCTTTGTATGCTTGTTTTCTTGATTTATAAGTTTATTCGCAACAAACTAACCTTACTTACCAGTTAGTTGATTTAATAGTTGATCAACATATTTATTAATCTAGGGTTATCAGGGGAATGACGTACGATACCTGAAGCGATATCGATTCAGATCTGGTAACTGTATCTCTATGATATTGGATTGTCCAGGTAAATTGAAAACAGCAGGTCGCATGCATAGAGATGGTCAGGTCGAAAAACATGAATTTCCAACGGTCTGCAGCGGACGTGTTGGCCGACATGTAAATTCAATTAACTAATGACGGGAAAGGTGAGTTACCGATCAATCCAATTTTGCTGACGCCACCGTGCGTCGGTACATAGTCAATCTGCTTTTTGAAAAACACAGATAGCGGCGACCTACGCAACAAAAGAGTAATTGACTGAGGAAACATGGAAATTGAGAGAAAAAATCACGGAACATTATTGTCGTATGCAGGAACAGCAAAGAAACGTACGTGGAAAGGAAACGCATGTATGAAGTAACTTGAGTTCGACTTCCTGTACAAATCGTGCCAATTCAACATGGCCGAAGATTCGAGAATTCTGTGAAAAATGATAAAGCCAATGAAGTTAAAGTATTCAAGGACCTTAGAGTACCTTGGATAAATTACCCAACAAGAAGAGGGTATTTCATACGGAGCATACGTGTTCTTTAAAAATCATGTATACTATATACACGCACACATACTCAATGTATATACTAATGTTTGAAAGCCACGTGTTTTCGACTAAGAGTAAATATTGAATGAATAGCACTATATAAATATATAGTCAGTATGGAATATTGCAAACTGGAAAAAATAACCGACCTATATTCACTTTGGATAACCCAACATGCAAAATACGTAAGTTAACAGCTAGTTCTATACGATATACGAAAGAATCAAAATAAAAATTATTAAAAATTTCGCTATTCAATATAAATCAACAGTGCTTTTTCGTAGGAAATGCTGACGACGTAAAGTGAACTATGGAAATACAAAATGGCGCTTTGAAAATATATATCGTCATATTAAATCAAAGTAATTTCCAACGCTGTACACGCACAGCGGATCGTTACAGGGCCGTACAGCAATTTAAAACGACCCTACAGGTAGTCTAAAGTCTTCGGGCCAAAACTGATGTTCAAGTGCAATAGCAATTTAGTCAAAAAGTATATATACATATATACATATACTGCTCTTGTTGCCATTAAGAGAAAATGAGTATAGGGCTGAAGGGTAGAGGGTTGTCGCCTGAGAGATGAGAGTAACAGAGGTGCTCTAGAAACGAGAGAGGAAGAGATAGAAAAAATTGTAGAAAATGCAAGAAAAGGAAGCGAAAGCCGAAGAAAGGAAGCGAGCACAGAGAGAAGGTAGAAACGCAAAGTGTGGTACCGGCCATTATTCCGATGATATTCCAGGGAATTAACGGTCACGTTATGCAAAAAGCTACCATTATCATATATTAAAGAGAACTTGGGTGCAGAAGGGTGCCCACTAGCGTTATTCATCGCAAAACAAGCGGGTCAAGCTTTTCTAGGGTCCCCAATGCCCTTTGCTACCCTTCGAGACAGCCTTGCGGCTTTCATTCAGCCGAACTACGTATATGCATTGAAGGTAGAGGCGAGAGCGATAACTCCGGTTGCAGGCAGCTACCCATTGTTTTTGCACCACGGAACACCCTTGGAATTCCTGGGCAATCGAAATTCCCTCGGCCAGCAGCAACAGCAGCGCTAACACCGCCATACTCTTCTCGCTGCTCCGTTTGGATTTATGGGCAACAGGAGAGTGGGCCAAACTGAAGCAAAGAGCAAGCTGAGCGTATACCTGTATATATATATAGTGTGTGTGTATATATATGTATACACATATGTATATGCTATGTGTTATAGATAATGGAAAAAAGTAAAGGATAACAATGTCTGGCGATGCAATTCAATGTATACAATGGCGAATCGCGGCTGTCCTGGCTAATTCTCATCTGATCGCTATTCGAGCACTTAAGCCATTGAAGGAAGATATATGCACGTAACCAGTTTAGCAATCTGGCAGCAGAGGACCCTGTTCTACTACCCTGTTCCTGGGTAGGAAGCAACCAATGGCTAGTTAACCTCCTGCCCCCGACTACCACTTGGTTCAGTGGCTCCCCGACCACCAGCAGACCAAAATGGCTATGGATAGTACTCTCCTTCCAGAATTATCGTTTCTGGTATCGCGCCGCTTGAGATTAGCGATTTGCACTGGGGAAAGCAATCGATATTACAGGGTGGAACGAGTTCCCGTCTGATCCACGGCGTATTCGAATTTGTAATGGAAGCCTCTATCCATCTGGGTGGTTTAACCGATAAAACCAACGAATCAACGAACCGACGAACTTGTAAAGTCACTGTGAAATCTGTAAATTCTTGTCGTAAACGAAGCCATGTTAGGTATCAAGGTAACTAACCTAACCTTAAGTCAAATTGGATTCAGGTAGTCGATAAGCCAGCTACGCTGGATTTCAGGTTTCTATAAAACTTGCGATAAATTCACTCAGTCTGCACGTGGCTCTAGACTCAAGTTCACCTTGGAAGTCAGTATGGAAGAAGAGGCTTTCGAAGAAAGTTAACGAAATTCCAGAGGCGGGATACGTGAGTGCTGTAACGTGCGTTTCCAGGACAAAACGGCTCGTTGCCTTAATAAAAAGGAAGTCAGCAGAGCGCGAGAGGGTGGTTGGAAGGTGAGAGGATAAAAAGGAGGAAGGGTCGGTAAGGGTAGATAAGGAGATTTTGGGGAGTAGAGTCTTGAGAAAGGAGACTGAAGATTCGTTCCTTGGTTTTGCTGGTGCTGATGGTGCTTCTGTTACACCGGTACTGGTTCTGCTCATGATGATCATGGTAGTGGTTCACGCGCTGAATGTTCTGGATGAAATAGTACGAGTCGTGCTCGAATATTAGGGAGATCGAGAGAGTCGGTACTTGGAAAGCTCACCAGAGGTGTTCCGGGTGCTGACGTCGCTTTAGGAAGCTTGAGATGAAGTGGTGGGAAAGAGGGGAGGTGCAAAAGGGTGGGAGTTGAATCGGGCTGCGTGGGAAAAGGTGCTGGAGGTCGTAGGGGGCGTCCTGGAGGAAGAATGAAAGGAGGTTAGTGCCACTGGGTTTCATTATGCAGCCTCTTAAAGTTGGCGTAACTCCCATTGGTCGTAAATATGAGTTACGACTGGCCGAAATAGCGCTGCGTACCTACCATGACTGCGGGACACACATATGCGTATACAGTTTCCGTGCCTAGGAAATTATTTATTTTCCTAGGGGCCGCGACTCTTTCTTTGGCCTAGTCCTCCCTCTCTTTATCTGTTCTCTTTTGGCAATCCCCTCTCCCCGCCTCTATGCCTACTTCGTCCAGCCATTTTTTCCGTGCGGGATCATTTACTGCTGCTTGGCAGCTGCCATAAATTCGTAAAAAAAAGAATACTCGCAGGACGGGAAGGCCTTCAGCTAATTTACATCCTCTAGTGTATGCCGGAGATTCGCGAACCGCACGATCGGGTAATTCCGTTGGGGATGGTATTCGCTCGCGGCTGCTCCCATAAAACGCTTGCAAATATGTGCATATGCTAATGCGCGGTATTCCGCATAATGGGGAGAGTGGATACGCGGCATAATGTAACGCTTCGTATAACCGCTCTCGGTTTCGTTGGACATTCGGAAATATTGTTACTCGTGCTCCATCTTACACATTAATTCGTAACTACTGTTTGAGCATGCATCGAGTTACCATTGGGTACGTTGAATCTTTCTAGTTGGTAAACAGGAACGATTTACCTACCGTCGATAACATTAACATCGGAGCAATTTTCAGTCTATTTATTTATCTTGCAAGTCATGATATTTAACGTACACGAGATAAAATTTTCGAGATACACGTTAGCAGCCTCACGCGGAAAAGTTGGTAACTAACTATTGAAATCTTGAAAGTTCAATATGATACACGTAATATCATTATAGCAGCATAGTAGTTTCATCGATACATTACCAATAGCAAATACGTATGTAAATAATTGAAAGAATTAAATTCGCATAAGTATTTGACACTTGGAAAACGTCGAATATCGTTACGATCGAAATATATTGATTTCCATAGTTATAATTCATTTATTTTATCCTAAATTACAAAAATATCTCTATACCCTACATGCCAGTAATAAAATTATTCGTCTGGCCTACTACAAGGCCCGAGTACAACTTTTGTATTTAATAAAGAAACAAGGCTGAGTAACACAGACTGAATGCAATTTTAATGAAACCCAGCCAGTATGTACAGAAAAAGTAAATAGACTTTAAAAGACTCGAGTCCGTCGACTTTAACTGAAGTCAGACAAGACCGCCTCAACGGTTTCAAAAAACTTTAATTTGTCGTCAGACGACAGTAAAACTACAGAAAAATAAAGTTTTTAGACTTCCAGATAGAGGCGCTTTTTTAAGAAAGGGCCGATTGTCCAAGCAGTATTGTTCGGTGGATGAGAATCTATGAATATGTCGCAAGGGCTGTTTATCGTGCGACCCATAACCGTACGAGAGATCCCAGCAACCCCATTGACTTTCATGCGACTGTATCACCATAGCATTGGGGGGTGCGAGTGCCCACGGAGAAACGTGGGATTTGATGGGGTGGCGCGTGTGCCTGGAATATCAAAATAATTACAGCCGAATCCAAGTCAGTCAGCCATCCAGCTATCCAGCCAACCACCCAAAGTCAGTGAGCCTACCCTTTACCTTTAACTTCTTTCTTATCCTCATCCCTAGAATTCCCCTCGAATTCACCCTCGAAACTTACCGAGAACGACCCTCCGCCATTTTCACTACTGAGAAAATTCTCGACTGGTCCCACGTAATCTTCTCCAGTAACGTATACATATGTCTATATAGGTACTATTACCCCCAGTCCATTAGAAGAATGGGGTAATTTCCCTAGATTCGAATGTTACGTTCAAGATTGTGGGAAATTGTGAAAAAATGTAACGCAGCACATCGACACTCCGACTCGTGACGTAACGCGAGACAAGCTCTTGTCAGTCAATTTACGAGGATCAGTTTACGAGCAGAAATCGCAGCTCTTTAGAGGTTAAGGTTTGACGTCCGCACTCGGGATACTCGCATAAAATTTACGTCCGCAGATCGCCGAACCCCTGAGAGAATTTTTCTCTGTTCGCTTCGCAGCTTCTCTGTCGCTGGGAAAAATTCAACGTGGTATAATAAAATTTATGATTATCGATGTCAGGGAGATTCCGAAGGCCGAAAATTCGAGACCGGCGTAAAACGTTCTTTCTTTCGGCGCTACCCTTGGCTACCCACTTTCCCACTCTCTGTCGTGTCCTCCATCTAACGATCCTTCCTTCCATTCTTATTAGCTGTTGAAAAATGTCCCTGCTTTACTAGTAAAATCACGAGAGATTGCTCCGAGGGATTCTATACTTTTGCCATCCCTTTTACACGTGAGACCCCTTGGACGTCAGCGTAGCGACTTTTCCACGTGACCTTAGACCCGCTAAGATCACTTGTCAAATATTGGCGGGAAAATAAAAAAAAAAAACGATCGACTTCCGGTTGGAATGAAGATTTAGGAAACTTGCTTGTCGCCTATCTTCCGGCAAACAAGATCCTTGCTGGTGGAGTCAGGAGGAAGCTGTGGAGGATCTAGGTAAAACTTCTTGAGCGCGAAAGGTGAGTAAAGTCGTATGAGAGAGACAAGGAAGGTGTGCGTGTGCGACTAAGAGAGTAAGAGAGAGAGGAGAGCATATCTTAAGCGCATTTACCGGGACGCTTCCCGTTGACGTTTTAAACTTCACCAAAGGACGACCGACGCTCGCTATAATTTCGTGGCTTTAACAGCTCCGTCGCTCTTCGTGTTTCCTTGCATGCTTTTCGCCACGAGATAAAGCTCCGAGCTTTTCTTCGAGTGGACTCTGGAGCCACGGCGAAAAGCAACGCTACGAGAGTCCAAGTAATTTCTGTGAATAAAGTAACGACGACGTCTGTCACAAAGATTTTTTTTTTATCGTATACTTCACGTGGACCATTTTTTTTCCACTTTTCATCTCTTTTTTTTTTCGGGAAAGAGAAAAACAGGTATTGATGGAGACCGGTCTACATCGACCTAGGATGATTCTCACTCTGTCAATCCCGCTAGGGAAATCTCGGATCCGAGTCTGTTTGCGTGGCACTTGAACTCCCGTTGGGACATCAGGACGAAGAAGTAGGAGGATCAGGAGAATCAAGACGGACGAAGTACGAAGAATTTAGAAGCGGCTAAAACAAGATTCCACGAGAAAATGACTCCGGCGTCGATACCTAATCAGTCCTTTTTATCGATAATCCACGTGTTACGGCATCTCGGCTGAAGACGTCTCTATGGGTCCTATAAGAAAATAGTAAACGCGAAAAAATCGAAGACTGGGCTATTTTGTCTGAAAACAAGGAAATACGCTTGTTTTCACGTTTGTTTTCATGCGAATAGCTGGTGATAGGCAAGAATGCCCTAAGGGTTGGGACGTCGTTCTGACGTCGGTCGGCGTCGCTTTTTCTAAAGCGCAAAAGCGGCCTGAATATATCGGCTGCCCGAATTGCCAATGATTTTTCGGTTTCTCAGGGCTCGTGGAAAAGTCCGGAGGATCGTAATATCGCGGAGCGAGGAGTCTCGGGAGAAAATATGTTTCTCGCAAAGTGATTTAAAGGGTCGAAGGGTCGCCGCCGGCCCTTGGAACTCAGCCTGATACACTGATATTGGCTTAAGCTTGCTTCCCCTTCTCTTTTACCATTCCACTAGCTATAACAACGCTTGCAACCTCTTCGACTACCATGATGGTCCCCTCCCCCCCTTTCGCCCACCCGCCCCTCGCCATCCTAGCCTCTCGTCCTTCGAACCTTCACGCCCTTTTGCCCTTACGGACTCCTTTCGTTTCGTATACGAGGAAAGAACCTAATTCGAATCTCACTGAATTTAATACGTTCCGAAGAAAAAAAAGTTCTACCCCTCCGTTATCACCCTCCAACCCCACCTCATATTCCAGGCCCATAAAAAAGAATACCTTCTCCTTCTTCTTGAATATAGCTAATTTCTTGCGATCGATCGGATGCTCTTTGTCTCTCCCTCCCACCACCCATTCCCACCCCCCTCGCTCTGTCTCATTTTCTCCTTGGCTCGATTGCTCATTTATTAGCTTCATTGACCCCCTCGTTACGTAATACTGATACACGCAGCCCTTTACGTCGGTAATGAAAATTTAATAAATTTTCTTCTATCAGCATCGAATGTATTTTATTATAGATAGATTTTAGGCATTTATCAAATGCGATGATGATTACCTCAGGTACTTCATAATAAACAAGGGAGATTTGCATAGCTGTAATATTGTGCTAATCTGTATATCCTAAATTTCTTCACGGTTTCGAGAGCTTTGAAACCCTCCGAGCAAATTCTCAGTGGTGGTAATTTCCAAGTCACAGATCCTTCCGATAATTGCTTGTGATCCCAGGATTCTTGCTTGACTACCTTTGTTCCCTATTATATTCTTCCACGTATATAATGCTTTACCATTTTACATTGGTATATCAAACTCATCTTACAGTTTCACTTTGTGCCTCCTCTCTCTCTCTCTCTCTCACACGGCTTTTCTCCCGTTTTTATAAAAGTACGAAGAGGCCGAAGACATTAACTCTGAAAAATAGATCCTTCGATAAAAGGATTCGAACGAATAATATTTTTCTTCCATTCCAAGTTATTCGCAAGAGACGCTTCTCTCCGCGTCTTTCCTTTCATCTTCCGTCGCTACTTTATCAGCTTCCTTCTTTTCCGCTTTGACTCCAGTCACTCAAGTCCGATCGAAGGCACACGAAGATCAACGGAAGCTCACGAGAGACTTGGAGAAAATCCTATCCTCTCCTTCTCAACTTCGATCCGCCATTATTATCAAGATTAATACGTCTCGAATTGTCAGTCAATTCGCAGGAAAGAAAATCCCACGTCAAAACCACAAAGCTATGCCAGTAGTAACGACTCGCCATTTTGTTATTCGACTCAACTGAACATCGCCAGCTTTATTCTACTCTCGACTTCCCCTTAGCTAAGATCCCTTCGCCTGGCGACAGGTGTCCCGCGAGGCTAGGATCTTCTCCTTAAACCAGAGAGCGTCCTGTCCTACCGGAAGGACACGTACAACTTTAACGATTATTGCTACACACGCAGCCAACTTCAGTCTCCATAGTCCACGGCTATACCCATATATCGATTTTCTCATATAAACAGCTAAAATGTTGAAATGAAAATTTTTTTTCTTTTCCTCAACTACTTTTATCCACTATTTTCAGATTCGTAATATTGCATAGGAGACTGAGTTTAGGGGTAAAACATAAAATATTTACGAGTATTATTTATATACATGATACTGATATTCGATCGATCGAAAAATTACTTTGGTCCTATCGAAGTACATCGGCCATTAACGATACCATTTAATCCAGTGGATTAGTTTATCGTTAAGAGGATAACGTATACTGTATGCATAACCAGGCTAAAATTTACATGGAATACGAGTATTCCAGTTGTATTCGGGATACAAATTTTTATAACCTCCAGTTTGATCATCGAATCGCAGTGGCGAAAATCGGAAAGAGAATTCATAGCGAATTTCAAGCCGGTTCCTCGTATGTCGCAAGGTGTGTAGGATGAAAGGTCAAAGGTCACGGGAAAAGGCTTAAAGGTTAAGAAATGACAAAGGTCCTGTAACGATTGCTCCCATTAAACTCCTTTCATCCATTGTCAGGAACTTGGACAAACGATATTCCAGAGTGAAGATTGTTCGAGAGAAGAGCTCGTTACCTACCTCGAGGAAGTAAACGTACAAGTCGACGTCCTCGAGGACGTCGTCGTCGGCTTCGTCCAGGAGATCCTTTACTGACTAATCGTTTAGTCCTTTCGATGGCACAGTGACGTATCATCCGTTGCCCCAGGCTCCAGGACCAATTCCTCATCCGAATTATAAGGGTAGGAGATATCTCACCCATTTTCTTCATCCTCTTCTTCACTCTTCACCCTCCTTTTCCTTTCCCCCAGGAACCATCGCCTTGGCAGTCTCTATTAGGAGTGATCACGAGCCATCCGAAATTCCGACAATTCCAAGTATCTACCGGCAAGATCATTTAGGTTCTGATCCGAACTCATCCGCTTGGAAAATAATCATTTATTGCCGAGTCGGTTTCTCGGCTAATGGCTAATCCCGAAGAACTGAAGAAAAGAAAAAAAAGTGATCTGAGGAGGTTCGAGTGTTCTTATCCTTATCCTGATCCTCAGTCCTCCCTGTCCCCTCCATCCCTTGCCTATACACATTTATTCCTCGATATTCTACACTTTGAAGTGACTACCCGTAAACATTTTTCAGGGTAGCGAACGAATTCACGTGTTTGCTTTGAAGCTGAGATAACTTCGTTGGCGTGAAACTTGATGCAAGAAGGAAAAAAGAGGAATGGAGATAAAAAAAAAAAGACGACAGCCAACCGAAAACGAGTAAAGCTTCACGTGTACTTGGATACAGTAAATTGCGAAATTCCCAGTGAGAGAATCGCGATAAATTAGCAAGTCTCTGGATGCAAGTTGCGGTGGCGGAGAGTGAAGCTGAGTGAAGCAGGAGTAAGATGGTTCTAGGTCTCTAGGGCTGTTAGTCCTGGGCGAATGTCTCAAGGATTAAGGAATACGGAGTAACGGAGTCAAGGGATAAAGGAGTGAAGGAGTAGAGGAGAGAGCGAGAGGGATGATGAGGATCTACGCCAGTTAAATTACAGTGGGGAATAATCAAGGGAGTAAAGGTGAATAGAGGGCGAGAGAGAGCTAGAAAATAGAGGATGCTGTCGAAGAGAGTGAAATACGCTCTGGCGCATCTGTCGCGTAACCAACGCATTGCACGACTTGCACGTCCAAATTTGCGGCGGGTTCAGAAAATCGACAGGAATATTTTGGTGAGATTTTATAACCCCTTTCTCCAATTGGAATTAACCATTAGTCTTGGTACCTTCTGTGAATGAGAATTAGGGTGAGTTACCGTAAGGGTGCAGTGGACTGATTTTCTTTCTTTTTTTTTTTTCTTCTCTCCTTCTTCCTCCCTCTACGATGCTTGACACGATTCAGACATCTGCCTTTGTGGTTCCACGGGCTGCCCTAAAGTGTCGGCCCTCCAAGAGAATAAAGATCATGTCTCAACCGAGGAACGTCAACAAGAAGTTTGATCCCACGTAAGAGATTGCTCCTTCAGCATCCAACAAGAGACCCTTCTTACAAAAGAGAGCTCCTAATTTCCTTGGATCTTCTTTTTTCACTATCCTCTTACCCCTCCACCTGTCCTCCTTCCATCTCCTCTATTCCCCTCTTGGCGTTAGGAAAGCAACGACCGGATATCCGAGGATTCATCCCAAGACCCTTAACGCTCAGACCACCAAGAGGACTATGGACTTGGCCTTACCAAAAAAAAGGTACAAGTCTACAATCACTTGAGTGACAGTTGACCTTTCTGAGGTTGTCAATTCATGATTCTTGATTCTCTTTAATACATTGTACATTGGCCGTATGACTCTTTGTATTTTAAAGCATAGTCGTAGCTACGAAGACATTCGCTACTGGCAATAAGACAATGACCATAGTCATCAATGATTTATTGTCACGAATTCAGCATTCACGGTATCAAAAGTACAGGATGTTGTGCAATGCACTGGCAAGACAACGAGAAGCAAGAGAGTAATGGCAATTCAAGATAAGATATATATATTCTGAATTTAGATATAAATTTGTATGATAATTTAATTTTTTTAATAGAGCAAAGCAAAGGAAAAAATTGCACATGGCTCTCTCTAAGCCAGAGGATTGGACCAGACATAAGGAGATCCTGAAGCGATTGGCTGAACCGAAACCAATACCGACTCCGAGAGTTCATGTAAGACAATGGCCATCTTCTATCCAACGTAGTTTTATTTACTTCAGAAATGTATAACCGGTCTCTCAATTCGATCAGACTCGTGGAAAGTGGAGAAAGTTTGATCCAAAAAGAACAGAGTTTCTCTCAATGCCAGTAACCAAGGACTCGCCAGAGCCAAGGGATCCTTTCAAGGTGGCATCAAGTGCCCTGACCTATATGATCACTAAAAGAATCAAAGAGATTGCTTACCGAAAAAATCCAGCCGAGTACATACCTCCTAAAATACCGGGAGCCGTATCGCCAGCAGCAATCAAAGCAATCGGTACTAACAATATTAGGACACACAGCTCGTAGCTAAATAGTAAAGTTAATTCTGGCAGCAAGTTCAATTTCGTCAATGGGTGTCTTGCCAGTCTTAGCTAATGAGAATTCAATGAGGATCATTAGCATGACAGCTTAAATCCATGCATCTATTCAATCCCATGTGTCATATAGGGCTTACGCTGTTCCTGATCCCTCTTGAATATTGCAGCTTCACCTAGGACGATAATCCTTGCGAAGCCAGCGGTGAGACCTGCCGGTGTGGAAACTGACCTTAAGGAAGATGCCTTTAGTGTACCAAAGCAGGCGCTCAAAGCTAGATGTCCGCCCCGTATACGAAAGCTGGCCAAACCAAAGACCTATGGAAAATCTTGATAAGATTCTCAAAGTAGTAGGAGACATATAGAAGTTTATGCATACGTAATGCAAACGGTTGCAATCTGTGTTACTGTCCTGTTCTGTCTGATTCATAAAATAAATAAAGAAACAGAAGAAGATTTTGGCATTCTCTGATCGACCTATATCTAGTGGTATATTTTAGATAGTCTCGGGAACACATATGTATTATATTACGGGGAGATACGAAAAGCCGAATATAACATGGTAATTTGTATGATATGGGTAAGGGCAGTGGAGTGAAACATTTGAGAATTGCAAATTCAGATGAGGTTATGGTGATCGAATAATATTTAAAGCCAGAATGTCGACTCTTGAGGTTGTCGCTAATAAACTTAACGAACTATGGCGCCTCCTATAGTGAATTCGACGTGGCTGGAATCAAAGTTTCGCGGATACGCGTGGCAAGCAAATTAATACGGGCTGAGACATACCTTCTCTGTTTCTCTCTCGTTATCTTCGTTCTCTGTGTTTCTCTTTCTTTATCACGTTCTCTAACCATGTCTTGTTAGCTCTCTCGCTTTCGAGAAGAGATACTGGAGACGCTCGAATGTTGGGAATGCGGCCAAATAACTTCTCGCCGGATGGCCAGCTTGGCAACGAAACTCGGCAGCATCCTCAAAGTCTGACTACGCCATTCGCTGGAGATCTGCTAAACCTTTGCCATTCTTTTATTACTCAACGAAATTTTAGAATATAGGAGATTACGCTCGACGACACTTAAAGAATGGGTATGATTTATCAACTTTATATGTCTGGTCTGCGAATATTATGAATTTGAGGCAATGAAAATGAAAGAGTACAATACGGTGATACATCATAGTGAAAAATTAATGGAAAATGTATTTACTTTTGGTACAAGAAGAAAAATCAAATATTTAAACGATTTTCCGTGGCGCCACGAGCATCGCTGTCATCCATTTTTCTATCTATGCGCAGTAGAGATGCGCGGCACTTCGAAAGTTTTACGCGCCATAAAGTTTCTCGCATTTATTCGTACTGAGTGACTGCATTCTCCTGGAATACGTAAGAATATTTCATAGGATGTTACAAGAAATATACTCGTAAGATTTCCAAGTTACTAAATATTCCATTTTATTGTAAAGATTCCAATTTTATGTTTCTCTTTCACGACGCCATTGTCCCACCTAGTCGCCCGCCGTCAACGACGCCATGATGGTTCATCCAGTAGTTGTGTCGTGTAAAGTTTCTCAGTGAAACTCAAGTAATTAGTGTTCGTTTTAATAATTGTAGTCAAAGAATGTTAACACATTGTTGCCAGTGACGAGTGTAATAAGTAACGTGTATTGTGAGTCTCAGAGGTTAGACGTGAATCGAGATATTCCTTAATGAATTTTCTACGATTACAATGGCGTCCCCTCATCTTCTCATTGTTTTTGTCTTCACATTCCTTCTGTTCGTTCATTAATTACTCTTTGTTTTTTAATCTATTCGTACTCCTCAAATCTGTGTTTTAACCAGTGTCGCAATAATTGTGTAGCAAGAACGGTAGAATTAGTGATACCAGTGTTAATGGCGGTTACGAGTGCGACTGTGTTCTATTGTGTGTCACATTATTCAACATTTTCGAAGACCAGCTAAAATTCCGTAGGAGAGAGAAAGACAGTGAGAGGAAGCAACGGCATCATGCTGCGAATCGAACTCGTCGTTGGGAATCCGCGAATGGTAAGTAGATTTTAAAATTCCTCTGATACCTAATCATGTCGTTGGATGAGAGGTCCGAAGTGTTATGGGTATCAGTTGTAATTAAATTAATAAATGCGTAATGACCGCGAATCAACTTTGATTACGCTGGTTCGTTAATGATATTCTTGTCAATTAAAATTATTAGATCAGGTTCTGCTTCTTCTTGCTTCGCGGTGATTAAAAGAAAAATTGTACTGAAAATCGATAATGAATTTTTTTTATAAAGCCCGGTTCATTTTTATTATCACAGACACGGGATGATAAGTAAGAAGAAATGTCGGAGTTCTTTGTTTGGAGTCCAGGTTGAAATTCTGATGTGCATTTTGTAGGTTATTCGACTGGACGCGAATAAAGACGTAGGGTTTATTGGAGCATTATTTTCTTTGTTCTATGGAAATGAGGACAAACTCCCCTAGCTCCAGTCCTCGTGCAGAGTCTATATTATCTCTTTAATTAACTTCATTCGGTACATACTGTCGTTTAAATGCATTAGAATCGTTAGACCGTTAAAAATTCAAATTTAATCCAATTTAAAATAGGATGTTTTCAGCACCGTCGGTAAGTACAACGCGTGCATTGCGAGTGTTAAGGGTAGGGATAGCAATCCTTCAAGGTGCCATTCACAGGACGAACCTTGGAACACTAGCAATTCTCATTTCTTTTCTTAAGTCTGAGTCATTCTGATTTGCTCTGTGGATATGCGTGGTACGAATTAGCTTTGTTGTGTTGCATTCTTAATTAAACTGCAGCTACGGAGGTAAGTCAGTTTATTCTGGAATAGTTGCCTAGTTACAAGTAGATAAGATTATTCTAGAGCATCTTCCACTAGGTTTGAGGAAGAAATTTAGAATTTTGTTATTCATTGAAATTTAATGAAATTCGAATTAAGAAAGTTTATTAATTTTTGTATCAAGTATCTATCGGTTTGTCTTTCTCCCTCTCTATTGATTTACGTTCTTGCTTTATTTGTACACATTGCCAATGGGTTTTCAGTCGCTTTCTTTTGTCGTTAGTAAGAAATTCCTTCAAGCGTTCCACAGGTCGTCGAGGGATCATCGTGGAAGCGTCATGGAAGAGGCTGCGACCCGAAGATGTTGACGAAGAATACAATAAATATTTGATTATCTTGAATTCTTATCAGAAATCGAAAATTATCAAAAAATCCTTTTTCAAGAATTATCCTCTGAAAATGTATATCAAGTCTTTTTCCTTACATAAAATCTAACCTCATTATAAAAGCTTCGAGACATTACAGTCTCATAAAGCAACTGGTAACCACAGTAATTTCATTAAGTCTGTTTCTTATTGTTATTTATTTATTTATTATAAATATTTCTCATCTCCACGAGATTCACGATCAACTTCGTTCCTGGTTCATATCTCATTCATCATTTACTCACCTTATCCGTTTAAATGTTTCAGGTATATATTATCAGCGACTCAAGTACTGATTACACTTTCATGAAGTTCATGGAAATTTAAAGTGATCTCTACACTTCACCATTGCTCATGCTATCCATGTACGTCGGGGACTGTACTTTTCACCATTGAATCTATTCAATTTTCCCACCTCAACGTTTCAGGTCCTAGCACCATATTCTCAGCAGCAGGAAGACACGACTAAGGCCTTTATTCATAGTCAGCGCTTGAGACGAAGACCATAGACACCATCGTAACACAGAGTAAAGGACTTATGATCGTACTTAAGCCCAAGAACTGACAACATATGAATACGAGCCTAAGTTCATCCCAAACGTCAGGTACTCATTCCCATCGTACAAGATTCTTATCAGCATCCCAATGCATCTTATCACAGCATCGTAACTTCAGTCTGATTCGCATTCCTCATGCATTTCCCATATAATAATCTCCAAGTGCATTTGCCAGCAGCATCAGCAGCGTTGCACATGCAACTTTCTAAATGCATCCCACTTATGCATCCCCCTCACGCATTTCTTAGCTACAATACACAACTAGCAAGAAACTTCTTAACGAGGATTACACACTATCTCGCCAATAGTACATCCCATATATCTTTTATATTCCAAACTAATTTTACCTCCACCCAATGCACCACCATAACAAGTTTCCCGCAACAAACTAATTATTCCCCATGTAAGATAATCTGTAAAACAAGTGTCAGTCGTTAAACCTGTATTTTTCCACAAGAGCAATTAGCACCGATACCGTGTCGGGCGCAGGGGGGCGCATGAAACTTATTCCCAAATAGTCGAAGCTGACTGGTCGGCCATTCCCCAGGGAATATAAATGTGGGTTTTCGCTCGTTTTGACTTTGCAATTCCGTTCACGTTTCGCTCTGGCTGTCACCGACTCAATGCGACCTCGTCCTCCCTTCCTCTCTTCCCTGCTCGCAAGTTTCTCCTCCACCTCTCTCTTCCCCTCTCGCTCACTCTCTCCACCCTACCCAATACCCCCTCTCACTCTCTACCTCCCATCGTACACTCTCTCCCTACACAAGGGTATAACTTTGCTCGGTTAGAACAGTCCGAGCATGGTCGGAGGATTCCGTTATTGGATATCGGAAAATGGCCCTGCCTTATCCCTCCTTAACGCACCCAGAAATTTCCTGACTTGGTCCCCCTGAAAACTAAAAATTACTTGCTGCTACACCTTTCAACAGCACACGTATCTACCTTCTTCGTTCCCTCTGCTCAGTCATATAGAGTGGCGGTGGGGGGGGGGGGGGGGCATAGGTGGAAGATACTGTGTCACGCAGCATCCCGATACACTGCTCTTCCTTCTCGTGAGCTTAACGGATGATGCTTCGGTCGCGGAATCCCACCGACCTTTTCACTCGAAAGCACCTTGCTTAAGCTATGGATTGCCGAGTTTAATCCGGGCGTTTGATTTCTCTGGGATTTCTTGGTATTCTCGCGATTCGCATTGTGCACCGTCCACCCCTCGCCTGTTTACAGCCACCTTCGACCTTTCACCCACTTTGAAGTGGATCCGCGCTTTGCCAAAGTTCTCGAACGACCGCTATATGCTTACGGGGTTGAGATTTTGGATGGAAGGATGACTCGGGGGATGGTTTTACTAAACTAGAATAAACTCCAGTCGAATAAGTTTTATTAAAAATATCGAAGTTCACTTCGGATCTCAGAGATGCTAATTTGCTTTTCACTTTGTTCTCGGCCGTCTTCGATTGGTCGCGATGAACGAAGTTACTCACTTGCTTTGTCATCTATACCAGGTTAAATACGGAATAGACGATGATTGTTTCTTTAGGGTGGAACCCAACAAAAAATGTTGAAAGGGAAGCCTCGATGCGATACAGGCAATTTCATTGTGGCTGCGTGCTTTATTAAGTGGCTATTTATTTAATCCACATTTTTTTTTGTATACATCCGAGAATCTGATATTCGTAGCTGGTTTTTTATATATATATATATATATTTTTTTTTTCTTCACCTTTCCACGCTAACTACGTTTTGTCCGGTGTTCTGCGCTTTTGGCTTCTTTTTATTTTATTTTTTTTTCCTTTTGAGCTTTTCTACTCCTCGGCAATTTATGTGCCGACATCGCGCCCAACTTTTGCCATCAGACTCTCCACCATTCTTTTTTCGTACGACTCTTCTCGACTCTCTCTCTCTCTCTCTCTCTCTCGCTCTCCCTTTCTTCCCAGCGCTCTTTCGCCTCTTGTCAGCCACTTTTTATCAGCGCGGCAGTTACCTCCGGAACTTGCCCGTATATCGACTAGCATCCATTCCTTTGAACTTGTTCTCGGCTAGTCCAGGAGCTTTTACACGCTTTATGGATGCCGTTGTCAATAACAGTTCTGCCGGACTGTCGGAGTGATGAAAAATTTTTTAATAAAGCTTCTCAATTACAATCTGACACCTGTTTTCTATGTTTATAGGATATACGTCACGCTCGTATTTTCTGTTCGTGTAATTTTTTTTTTTTTTTTGAAAAAACGAAAAATTTGTAAATTTTATTAATTTCCCTTCGTTACATTTCTACACGGCTGTTCTCTTTGTCTTTGTTAACTTCAAAATCGAACGACTTTCTGTCTGAATATTCAAATCCTCTGGGTAGGTTAGGTTTGTTTGGTATACATGTTCTGAAAGTTGGAGGATTTTGCGAAAGGGGCTCAGAGGCTGAAAGGACTGGCCGCAATTGCCTTCGGGTAACTCTGATATATCCCGGCTATTGGACTTTCAATTCGTCCCGCGTAAACGCCGCCATTTCTCTTGATTTGCTGTGTACAGTTTCTCAGGCTTCGTAAGGCCGCCCATGGAAAATTCGAATTTTCCTTACTTCCTTCCATGCCCTTCCTTACAGGATTACTTATTTGCTTGCCTCTATTACTGTTACCCTTGCGGTTAAGGCATTTGTAATTTATTATCTTATTGCCTTAACTTAGCACTGTTTGGTCATTAATGAATTTTTAAGATTTACCGTATGGTGGCAGTAAGCAAATTCGGGGAGTGGGTCCGAGTCGAAAATTTGATCAGGTGCTACCGCGGCCATTAATTTAATGAGCACGCAATTTCCCAGCGGGTCGTTAACGGTGGCTTTGAGTTTCGTTTAATGAAATTATCGGGAAAATCTGTCGAGGCTCTAAATGAATTTTCCTGCTGTTGTATTTTTCCTGATTCCTTTTTTTTAAACTATTTTCTTCATTTTTCTGTTTTCACCCAATACGTATGATGCTCTCCTCTTTTTTTCTCGGGTTGCAATTTTTTTTTTTTTTTTTTTCTTTACGTTTCTTATTTTTCGCTCTTCCCTGTCATGACTCCATACTTGTTCAGCTCTTGGCGCAGCAATTAACGGTGTCGATTAATCGATACGGAATTCGCACTACGTGGTTGTCCTGAACGTAGGGGGTGCCGAGACGCCTGATGGTATTCTCGTCCTCTCGTTCACTCCATGTCTCCTGTCCCTTGCTAAACTTTAAATCGACGCCCATTATGACAGCGCGGAGACGACGACGTCGTTCTAGACGCCGACGGAAATCGGACGAAAGTTTCGCGATAAATCATCGACTTCAGTGGGTTACCCCGTGTCTTCCTTCTGCTGGGCCAACTAATAAATATTAATACGGTACTCTTAGCAATCGATGAGGGGTGAATTTTTTCTTGAAAAAAAAAAAAAAAAAAAAAAGATGAAACCCACTGATAGCGTTGAAGAACGTTCGTTAATGACACCGCGAAGGTAGAATATAATAAGAGTACAATCAGTGTCTACCAAACTATTTGCATCCGGTATCGGTCGGATGAACTTTCGATCGGACCATGACGAACTTCCGGTCCCGTAGTATCGCTGCAGTCCGAATCAGACTAAATCCCGGGATAGTTGACCTAGGGAAGTTTTAGTCCAGTAAAAGGGATACCTAATCGTAAAAGAGGAATGATAGAGTAGGGGTGGTCGAGGGTTGCTGTCGAAACCGGAAATGAATTCGCAGAGGTCGGCTAATTCGATCTTTCGGATATCTTTCAATAGTTTCAAGCGGATAGCTGGACTGGCTGGATAAACAGCCACGTCACCCGATACGACGCTGGCTGATTTTCCCTTGGAGCAAACTCCCTCGGATACCGCCAGGGCATCATCCCCTTCACCCCTCGAACTTGTCGTTAACTCAATAAAACTCTCGTCTCGTCCAGAGTTGCCTCTGTCCTTTTTTTTCTTGCTCATCCACCGCCGTCTCCTTCTCCCCCTACCCTTATCCCTTTCATCCCTCCGGTACGACGTGGGACCGAGGGACGGGTGGCCGTCTTTGTAACCAGGCGCGAAAACCTCTTAGCCAGGCTCACCGCAATCATTTCCACTCGAAGTGGCTTTTTTAAACGGTGTTTTACGGCAATATGGAATTTTCGAAATTGCACGAGACACTCCGGTTGCGCCACTTTCAGCACGACGGGTCCATAACGTCTTGTATCTACGTTGTATCTAGGGGTTGGATGATGCTCGAGGAAGAAAAAAGAAAATAAAAATTTTAATAGTAGCCCATCGAGAAGATTGCTGGGCGTATCTTTCGGAATCAGTAGTATCCCGTGACTTTGAGCTTTTATCGGAGCTTTTCGGCCCTCGCACGGAATATCGGTCTTTATCGTTAACCCATTCCACCTCTTACCACCATAGACATAGAGAGTCGCACCCCCATGGGCCCCTTACGGGACTATATAGGGGCTTCCGCCAGAACCTCTTCAATAAAGCCTGGCATTTGCGTGTATAGTGCATTCCTCGTATAATTCAACTTGCTTCCCAGTCTTACGTGACTTCACCCCTTTCATCCCTTATTCTTTCTCTCTCATTGTCACGATATCGTGACGGCTACTTAGACGCCATTCGACGTACAAGAGAGCCAGTAGTCACCACGTTGCCCATAGACGTCGATAGACGACGGAGACGAAAAGAAATAAATAAGAAATAAAAGACCCATCCAAGAAGGAAATAGCACTGTAGCAGGTACTTGGTACCTGCGTTCCATTTATCGAGCAACCATTTCACCCAGTAATTGACAATAGGCATGATTTTCATGGCTCGTCGAATGCCGTACAATTGATGCCCACTTACGTAAAATTATATATGGCTGCATTGTGCAGTGCATTATGTCTCGTGAATTGCATTTCAAGAGCGGTATTACGCAAGAATGAATTTTTATTTGTAATACCGCGACACTACAGTCGCGTCATTCTCTCGTGCACTCATTGTTGCCTAAATGATATTTTTTTTATTTACAAATTTTTTATTTTCATTACATAATCCTCCCTTCCCTTTATCTCGTACAGGGATCATGTTGCCTTGAAATGTCCTGGCGATATTTTACGCATTCGTATTGCTCACCGGCCCTGGACCACTTCTTGTTACGAATTAGATGCAAACCGTCCTGTCCAGTATTCGCATGCATTTACATACGCCTAAGCCCACTCCGTATGTATATGCATGGGGAGGCTTACTAAGGGGCGATTTGCATGAAATGAGACCCACCCTTTCCCCCCTTTCCAATCCCCATAGGAATTACCTTGATACACCCCATATCCACACGTTCGCGCAATTGCACACGAGCGAGTCCTTTACGTCTACACTTGTGTTGGTCGGGTGGGTGCGGGGTTGGGGACGGGGGGAGGATATCCTGAAAACGTCAAGATACTACGTACACGTACTTTTCGTATATGTCATCCGGAAATTTGACGCTCGTTCATATCCTAAGAATCTTACCGCACTGACGTCATATCCTTGCGCTATGCTTTCACGAAGCGTTCCAGGGTTTGAGTTTTTTTTTTTTTTTTTTTTTTTTTTTCAATTTTATTTCTCATTCTCTCAGAACGCCAGATTATCGTACACTATTATACAGGAAACAGTTTATGGGCACTGTTTGCAATCGGGCGACTTTCTCGGTCAGTCGAGATTTATCGTCGTCAGGATTGCCAGGAGGGTGATTAGGGTCAGCGCGGAGTCCGGATGATCGGTGGATCCGTGTTGCATGGCTGCAGGGTGTTCCCCTTAAATTATTGTAATTTTTGTTTTATTAATTTTTTGGAAATTTTTTTTTTCCACGAGTCAGTATCATTTTTCGAATACCATTTAGAACGTGCACGATCACGCTAGTAGGTACGGCCCTGTTTGAAAAGCACGTGTAATTTCCGCTATCCTTGAGCAAAGCTCGCGTCACCAGGAGCTTACTGGTCGTTCCACTTTTCGTTTTTTCCGTTTCCAAGGAGACGCCACCTCTGTCGAGAAAAATTCATCTGTCACACTTTTCTCAATATCTCCTGTCTCGGGATGGCCTAGTGCTTTTATGACTGTACTATACGCACCTGGGTCCATCGAAATCGATCACGGAACCAGCGTGGTACCAAGTCAGGTTACCGGGCGGTACGTCCTGGGCATTCACCGTGCAGGTCAAACTTATGGTACTTCCTTTCTTTACGTACACTTCCTGAGGACCCCAGATCTTCGCCACGACGTCTGTAAAAAAAAACAACAACAACATCAACACGCTAATCCTTATCTCTCTTAAATCCTAAATATGGATTGATCGTTCGACTCTCATCTAGAATATATTTGCGGCACGAACCAACCTAGGATATTCAGGTTCACCGCCAGGTGTATCTTGGGCTCTGTATTAACCTGGCACTCGTAGACACCCGCGTCCCTAGGCTGCACGTACTTTATCATGAGATCCCAAATCTCAGAGTCCTGCGGATGCTGGACCGTGAATCGGGCGTCACTCGTATACGTGAAGCTCATCGAGGTCAGGATGTGTAGGTCACGTTTTCGCATCCAGGATACCTGTCGATTTGAATGATTTCGTTTTTCCTTTTTTTACTTATTTTTTTATCAGTGTTTATGCGAATTCTATGGGGTTCAACGAGAGTTCTGTGCTTAGCTATATCTATGTATACAATCAAATTTCATTTCACTATCTTTTTACTCCTGTAGCATCTAGGTGGCCCTGGATTATACATACATACATATACATATATATACTCATATGTATATACTGAATATCATTAGTCATGCGATACACTCCAAGCAGCACTTTGAAGATTTTTGAAATTCAAATGATTCTCATACGAGTAACAGGACTCACAGTCCTTTCGCGTAGATTTTTCACTCGGCACGGTAATAGCGCCGTCTGTCCGACCACCGTCGTCACGTTCTGCACTGTATTCTTGGCAAACTGTGTACCATCCGTATCCTTGTTAGACAGACGGACGCCTGTGGACGACGACGTTTCCGCGCGCAGGAAGCACGTCGTACCGAGGAATAGCAAGACCATGCTGGCATGGTGGTACCGTGTCATTTTATGATGGGAAACCGTACGTTTTCATTATTATTAACTGTACGGTTTTAGGCGTTACTCTTTTCATTGTCCCGTTCACGAGTGTCCGCGAAGACATAAGCGTCGCGACACTTCTGACAGGACGTCGCGACGCACAGGCAACGGCGAGTGCGAGCGTCCTGTTGAATTCTTGCGATAGGTACGACTGCGAGAGGACATTACAAATTTGTTTTATATATTTTTTTTATTTATTTTTTTTTTAGTCACGTAATTTCTTTTATCGTCACTGACGCAATTAACAAGCTTTAGATCCTCGGTTTATCATTATTCGGATTTTCGTTCTTATTTTTCTCTTGGCTGTTTTCTTCGTCCGCTCGTACGGTCATCTCTTGCTTTTTTACTTCTCCGGGTCGCGTATTCGGATCTCTTGGATGACGCGTCGCGGCGACGTTATTTCGCCGACTGAACTTGGAAAATTCGTCGCGACGAATTTTCCACCGTTTCGGAAACGCACGCGCTCTGCTCCATTCTGCGTACTTTAGGGGTGACATTCATTCACGGGGTTGGTTTTAACGTTATCATGGATTCTATCGGCTGAGCTTGAGTCGTGTACCTTGTGTCGAACTTGCAGCCATGTTGGGTTACCGTCTGTCGATTTCTCGGATGGGATTCTTGACTTTTGAGTTATCCTATGAGTCTCTGCGTCTTTATCCACAAATCAATGCTTGTTCTCGGTTTGTTCGAACTTAGTAATTTCACGGTTGTCGTTTATATTTTATAGACTTGATTAACAGTTACATTGTTATTCTCTATGAGTGCTTTAATACCGTCAAGTTAAAAGTGATGGTTGACGAACGATCATAATTGCAATCACGACTATTGAACCATAATAAAATGCAATAATAATGCAATAATGTATGTTTTTTTGGTATTATATATATATATATATAGGTATATTCAAAATAGTTTCTCTTACGTAACTCGTTTTCTCAAAGTGCATCGGTCATCCACTGTCATTGGTCAGGGGGTGGTTAGGGCTGAGTTTGCGCCCAGCGTCCCCCGAGTTTGCGCAGGAGTGGAAGCGCGAAGGCGCGAAAGCCAGATGAGGGCAAACGAGTCGAAGAGTTGGCTCGGCCATCGGCACCATCGCCACGGCCACCCTTAGCATTCGACAACCCTCGAGGTGAACGGACAAGTGTCAAGTGATATTCAAACCAAGGGATTTCATCCCTATCGAAGTTTTAACACCGCGATCGACGTGTCGTCTCTATCACGATCCTGATTAAGGGGACGGCATCTTCTGACGTACAAGGAAAGGGGTGCCAACCCCCCAGGAATTTCTATCGATAAAACCCACGAGCATTTCCAGGAGCAACAGTTATGCTTCACCGGTCGTCCTGGTCTCCTGGGGTTTTTCGCCACTTCTAAATCACACATATCGGCTTGCGTGGATTCCTGGTGGTGAGTAAACCACCCCTCGCAAAGAGAACAGTTATCCCTGGCGAGAGGACGTCAATCCGTGTGTCATCCAGTTTTCGGCGGGGCTGGTTCGCGTGTCTGGAAATGCGGCGTATCTACTTCGTGTCCTATTAACGTCAAAGTGTCTTCCGGGAGTCGGACGGATACCCGGTGATTGTAGGGGGTGGTGGTGGGGGGTGGCTTTTCGAGTCATTATAACTTTGCCGTTCAGTCTTTGTCAGAAGAGCGTCTTTGCGTGTCATTTCGGGCGAGGGGTACGGTGGGGCCATTGTGCTTCTTTGCCATTGACAGGGGGGTTGGAATTGTGAATCGGTGGTTAGGGGGTTGTCGAAGGGCAGCTAATTCGCGAGCAGTCGTTAATGGGAAAGTTTCTCGGCTATCGCTCATGCTAATCTGACTTGTGCTAGTTAGTGGCTGCCGCGCAATTATATCTCGTGAAATTTTACCGAAACACTTTCTGCACTTATTGTTAAAATTGTATATGGACACTGGGAGAAAAGAGTTTGGATTTATTCAATTTCACGCGGGTCAAGTGAAATTTGTTTAACGTGAAATTTATTTTCGTCAAATATACTCGACTCGATTGAACGTCACGTGTCGCGTCATATTTATCGTATAGTCATAATAATTTTCAACCGATCGAGCTAATTCGTATACACTGTATGTAAATCAGGTAAATAATGCTTGATTCATGTGACAGAAGTTATTGCTTTAATCAGTTCGAATTTGCATTGAAGAAACAGTCGCTGTCACTTTGAAGCATAATTTCGCTAAAATCACCGTACGCGGACAGGAAATGCAAAATAGTTTGAATTGCGCGAAAAATATTTTTTTTAATATTTTATTACTTGACTACAAGCCGTACTTGAATGAACTACGTATATTTTTAGCTATCTGAGAACGAACGATAGGGGTAAATCGAGATAATTTTTTGCCAAATTCTATTCCGAGGGTACTTAGTGAAAAATGCCCATGCTGTTAGCTTGGAGCGTCCGATAATCTCAAATCGGCTTGTCAGAATCAATAGAAATACTCAGACGGAATCTACTGTGCGGTAACAAGAGTTTTCACTTGTGAATTTTAAGGGTTGTTTTTTTTTGTCTTATGCTTCGTGCTCCTTGCATTAATAATTCGTAATGATCCGTCAATTTCTACGTCCTCTTCGTTTCTGAACCCCCAGCAAGTACTGCCCAGTTACCCCTTTCTATATATTCCTATGCCGTAACTCTCTTAACAGCTGAAATTCTAAAGTAATTTAATCCCCCATATACTGGCAGGAGTAATGGCTCGTTACTACGGCCTACCCTAAGCCACCCCCACTTCTTCAACTGGATCACCTCGTTCTCTTCCCAGTTCACCCTCCCATTCTCATTCTCATCTCACGGCTACTCGACTTCTCCGTTCTCGCCTCACGATTGCTTCCCCCCACACAGCCCTTAATAGCGGGCTAATTGTTTGCGGGCCCTTTTGTTTATACCCTGTTAATGCTAATTGAGTCACTGTGGGAAGACGGTGGGGAAGACAATACCATACCTTACGATGTACATATATGGTTATATTATTATTATTGTGCACATATATATATAATTTGTTACTTGAAAATATTCGTTGCTCTCGTTCACAACCCCTATTTTATTTTTATTAATAATTTTTATCATTAGTAAACTTTCGGATCAAACGTGACCTGTCCTCGGTATTTATCTATATCTTTCGCTTCTTTCTCTCCTCTATCCAATTCGCAAACAGAATCTCTAAGGCGAGAGAATCGCGGCCGAGCGCGATAAAGCACACGCGGTCAAATGCAACGAGCGGCTGGACACTCTGCAAAATCCTAAATAAATAAACCACGGATAATCCATAGGTATAATACCATGCGACGTTTCATCTGTGGAGCACGTAGTGGATGAAGGGGATGATCAGGCAGAACGTGCAATCAGTAGTGCACATCGAGGCAGACCTACGCTCTTTTGAAATTGTAACAAATTTCTATTTGGATTCTTCAGTTAATAGGTAAGGGATGATTGCGGTCGATTTAGTTAAATTTCCTAGTGAAATTTACTAAGGAAATTTAACGATACGCGAAGGGGGTAGTTTTTCCCTTTGCGGCTAGTGGGGGTTGCTTAACGCGGCCAGCAATAAACAAGGGTAAGTTTACAACAGATTGACCGATGGCTGGGGTTATTGGTTACTCGCTCATTTGCAACCCTCTCGTTCATGTTGGCCTTTCCCACACTTCCCATCCAGCATCTTTCACACCGGTCCAGGAATTTCTATAACGACGGGCAGGCAACCGAGAAATTTCTTGACGTTAAAGCAAATAGAAAAAACACGGAGGAAAACATTTATTCCATAGCGAGGGTGCACGCCTCTTGTACAGAGGGTGGATCTGTACCTACTGCTACCATTTAGTTCTTACTATACCTGGTGTTCCAGAATACCCAGAGTCCTGGACCATTCCTGCGCATCCAGACCCTCCGGGTAGAAGTTAATGAGCTTCCTGTATCGTTTCTATACCCATGATGCAACGGGGTCAAATCATGGCCGCCATCGGATTGCCAAGTTTCTTAGCTCTTTCTTCCCTTCTCGTTCATCCCTGCTGTTAGCCTACTACTACCCTGATAAGGAATATGCATGTGTATATATTCGAATCGAGATCAGCTGGAGGATAGAGTCAGCCGTTTCCGGTGGCAAGTGCAACTGCAACCTGCAGTTCTTTTATGCAGTATGGATATTCAGGTCTCAAGCTCTGTTTACGAGACTCTTATGTCGGATATTCACGAAGTCTCACTAGTCCTACTTCACGGTTTGGGAACAAGAGATTTTGGGAATTTTATCGCCATCTTCGTCACTTTGGGTTCTTAGATTTTATTCCACACCTCCTTTCTCTTCTTCTTTCGTCTCTCTGTCTCTTCCCTGTACGTATGGCTTTGGGTCGCATGGAGTGTATCGTGGCCGCGTTTTCGGTCTCCTATTTGTCCACGAGTGTATCGGGCGGCATTAGTAGGTACAAAACCTGGATCAGTCTGGTACTGCACAATACAGCCTCTCGAGACTGAATGCATTAATCCCACTCGGGTACCGGAAAGCTACGAGCGGGGTAGCAGGGGTGTATTTGAGGGGATGAGATTTTCTCGCTTAGACCCGGTGCAAAGTGCTTCCAGCCACGTGCCAACTTATCTGCCTCGTATAAGCCTCTTTACAAATGTACTCTTTCTTGTCGGCTACCTTGGCTACCTTGGCTACCTTGGCTACCTTGGCTACCTTGGCTTCTCTGTCCTCTTGGTCCTTCATCCTCTTGTTATTCCTCTTCGCATTCCTGACGCCATTGCAATTCGTTGCAATTTGCAGTAAAACCGACTGACCTCCTTTTCTCCCTGTCGATTAAAATCGCTCTACGTCTTTTCTCGCGAGGATGCTGCACCCGGAGCATCTGGACCAAGTCTCCCATGTACGCCTCTCGAATTCACTAGGTTCTAGGTCCAGGGTGACGATAGTTAGTCCAGCTACATTTAACTACGAAAAGGATGCAGTTTCCGCTACGAAACAGGGCAGCTCCAGATGCAACTTTGCAGACGCGTTAAACCGCAGTCCTTAAGTTCCCCAAACTGAGTTTACCGAGCGAGCGTGTTACAACTTCCGGATTTCTGAAGTCTCCTGGTTCTCACTGTTATCGCCATTTTCACATTGTCTTGGACCACAGTTTCATCGATAGTCGATTTCCTGTATTACAGTTCTTATATGGGTTTCATCTTGCTTGATCTCAGGTGGCTCTCTAACTGGTGATGATCCTTGATAAGCGTGATAAGCTCTTCTGGACCACGCATCTACATTTTCTTGTAAATCTTCTTGAGCTTTAGGATGACACGGTTCCCGAGGTATGATAATTCTCTGACGAATTTCCGTTTCCGTTTTAGCGAGTCTTCTACACTGTCGCCGGAAGCCAAGCGTTTCCCTTGGACGGAAACCGGAAGCTTGGTAACCATGAGTTGGGATATTCACCGGTTCTTACAATATTTAACACACTCTCCTCTTCCCTTAATCTCACTTAGTACCAGTGGAATTTCACTTCTTGGAGATTTCAGTCCCATTTCTGGATTAACTTGAGCTTCTCTCTCTCTTCCTTTCAACTCTGTCGTTCTACTGGACCCGTTCTCCCTCTATCTTTAGATCTTGGACAGCCGCAAGATCTAGATGCTTTTACTTGACGCCTTTTCTTCCGTCTCTCTCACGTCCTCTATTCTTGGACCTTCCAGGAAAGCTCGACGTTTTCCACAAAGACTTCTCCTACCCCCAACCCTCTCTCTTCCGGAAATCCTTAAGCTCGAAAGGATCTCGTAAGCTCAATGTTACGATAAAAAAAACTGTGCGTCGATCCCTTCCTGTTTCTTGCATGTCCTTTCATGGCTTCTCACCACCTACGAACGATACTCTCGCCATTTCCCCCGAATCAGGATTTGGGCCCTGGGAATCCTCGTAGTCGATTTCCCCGGCGAATGGGCCTTATTTAAAAATCATCGGGCAAAAAGGTCAAATCTCATGAAAACGACGGCATTACCTATCCCTTACGAGACTCTAAGTCGATTTTCCATTTTCCACCAGCCACGGAACTAAGGGTTGAAATAAGAGTAACTTTCTACCACTCTCGTCTCCAGCTACTTCACCTTCATATCCTTCGACAAGCCGTTATCCTACTATATCACGGAACGGAAGTAGCTCATGCGAATTCTCATATCGATTTTTAATCCATCATTTGCACTCGTTGTCGATACCAATTTTCTTATTTGGTTCCATGTTCATTCCGATCAGTTCCGTAAGGTCCTACAATAGCTTAGGTCGAATGACCCTAGTCGTGTCAGTACGTACCTTTCCTTTCTTTTGGTATCCTTAACTCGGTCAGCTGCTCCCGGGTGGATAACACTGTTCCTCCAGCGATATCTGAAAGCATCGCCGGAGAAGTGGGCGAGCGATTTGTCTCAAGAAATGCACCGTCGCCGAGGCGAAACTCGCCCATAACTCGACAACTGCCATCGAGCCATGGAACCATGGAGCTACGATGGTACGGAGTTATACGTAGAGGGTTGCCTTCACCCCCGCTCCCCTCAGGGGTCCAATCGATTTTACCCTGGAAAATAGCCTTGGAAGAAGTTTCGCGAATAGCCAAAGTCTCTCTTCGGAGAATTCGAGGAGATGCGAAGTGGCGACTATAGGTGGTGCAGCAGGGATGGAGGATCTTTGAAACCGGTACAGGGTCGAAGATGGGTGTGGGGTAGTAGGATGAGAGAAAAAAATTGCCCGTTCCCAAGGCGATGATGATTCTCAAGGGATCCAAAGCGAGAGTCGGATGTACCTAAACTTTCCTCCACAACCACGAGTGCGCTCTTCGCTTTACGTTTACTACCCTTCTGTTTCTTTGGTGAAGAAACTAGGGGTGCTCCATAGGAATGGTTTCAGTACCGCAAAAGCACCGGCAGCCCTAAGAGTTCGTTAACCAGTACTAGTCGGAACGGTAAGGTCGTGGATGTGTGTGTTGGTGTTTGTGTCCGGGGATGTTCGGGGATGTTCGGGGGTGTCCGGGGGTGTGTAGGTAAAGCCGCCATTGCAGACTGGATTAAATCGTCGTGTAATTGCTGCTAAAACGTTTAATTTACATGGGCCCAATAAATAAGGCCGCTTCATGTACACGGACACAAATTCCAGCTCAGGGTATAGTTCTTCAGGGTGGGTGGGAATGGTGGCTTAGCGGGATGCTGTATAGGGGTAGAATGGGGTTGTAAAGGGGTGCTCCCACTTTTAGCCCCCGAGCGAGTAATAACATCTCGCGGTAGAGCGGATCGAAGACCAGTGGGAACAGGCTGACGGATCTGCTTCCCATTTTAATTTTACCCCCATCCCTCATCGCCTGGAAAATTTTTACGATTTTTGTGGCTACTCATGACGGTTTTCAGCCTTTCTGTTAATATTTTAACACAGAGGTCGACTGTTTCATCCACGTTTTCTAGGGATGTTGTGCGTGACGAGTGGTGCACTGATATTTCGACTTATATATATATATGTGTGTGTGTGTGTGTGCGTGTACACATATATAGATATACAGTGTTTGAAATTGCGTTTAATGGCTGCCGTTGCCTTTAAACTCACTGGACGCAGGGACGAAGTCATAAAGGGCGAAACGGGGATGCGCAAGGAGGAGAAACCTAGAATGATGGTGGTAGATGCTGGTTCTGGTTAAGAGGGTAGTTTAGGGGCGCGAGCAGCGCAAGCAGAATTTTCATTTGATTGCCGAGACTGGGGCACATACGTGGCTTTCCGGCATAGCGAAACGAGTAGACCGGCCACACCACTATTCGAGTATTATTGCGCTGCCGGGAATGGGTGACCGGGGGTTGAAACCACCCTCTCTGGATATATCAACGGTTGGCGTTTATGTGGCGACCAACTGTCGAGTTAATATTCACGCGATTCGCCTCGCCGCTTCATATCCAGCCGTCTCCTGTCGTCTCTTCTACGTCTGCCATTTTCATCCCTTACGGCATCACCAGAGCCTGACACCATCCCACCGTCACCTGTACCACCCTTGCTGTGCGTTAAGAAAAAATTATTTTTTTCACGCACTATTTTTTTTTCGTTAGTCATATGGAAAATTGGCATTTATAATATGTCAAGTTATACGCTTCGGGATGATCCACGTGATCGACTCGCTTCATTCGTGTGTTATTACTGTGTCATTTTTCTTTCTCTTTCTTATCTTACAGAAGACTCATGGCCCATGGCCGGTCCATGTCGATGGAGTCGCGAGACGTTATTTTCTGCATCCTCATCACTGCTTTTCTATACTCTAGCTTCGGTAAGTCGACGGCCAAGTTAGTGACAGTTGTATCGTCAAGGGTGCAAAGCTATCGCCAGCTTGTTCGTAATCGTTATCACACCCGAAATATACATGAATTTGGTTTGCATGGTCTCTCCGATATGAATTTACGGTCAAAAATCGAATTTGGGATCCTGCGTATTAAATTGTGAAAAAATTAATTTTCTTTCTTTCATTTTTAGTAATCGTTAATATTTTCCAAAATTCACGTGCATTTCAGTTGCACCCTTTATCCGACGTGTGTAAATAAATGGAAATACTGCTGCACGGAGCTTTTCTTTTCTTTCTTCCCTTTCTTTATCTCCCTTACTAACCACTGCAGAATTTTATTAAATATTCGCGCACTGTGTACAATAAGTCTCGCAGCACGGTTATGTTGTTAGTGGTGAACGTAGACGGCTTATTAGCACGTGCACAAGATCCAGCCTCAATTTCAATATTCTTTTGCTCGCGTATGCACAGCACTTTTAACGTGTACGATATGCATTTAGAAATTGCCCAGGAGGGAGCCATATTGATTTTTGAAATTTTGTACATGCAATTTTTTTTTTCGTGATCCCAGGATTGACGTCACGTGTGAAACGCGTGGTGTCTCGTCCACCTATGGGTACTTGGTCTTTTTTTTTTTTTTTCGAAAATTTTTACTCGCTCAAGTCAGTCACTTCGGTATTGCCAATTACATTTACTCTATCGCGCTCTAATAGAGCGTAGTTTTTTAGTGGACTTTGAAAGTAAATATTAACGATTCAAAAATCTTCGTTAACCGCACGCGTAAGTAATATCTAGTAACTTAGATCAAGATACAGTACATTATCTGTCTTTAGAACGTCCTAAGAACATCCCTTCGGGTGGGTCGCCGAACCACCCAGAATCAATTTCTCGGTATGTCGGATCGTAAAACGTAAAAACGTTATTGCCGCTATAAAAAAAAAATAGGGGTCGCAGGTTGAAGGCGGAACGACTCTATGACTGCAGAGACGGCGGTAGCACTTTGCCAGAGTATACAACTACGGAGTTTACCGGATTGGGACATTCCCTCCCGGCAAGGGTGGAAAAACGTTGCTTATGAATAAAAACATTAGTACTTTTCCGGATGCGGTGAAAGATTCGTTGGCTCCCTTAAAAGACCACGATAGGTTGACCCCCTGTCAAGGGAGGTTACTTCGTTTCATTCATTATTTTTTTTTCTATACAGGACAAAGGAAGCCTATAAAATACTCATTCTTTTTTTTCTCCCTTTCAGGTGAAACTCTCTCAAAGTTATTACCCCAGCCGGAATTTTTGGCTCCCTTGGAGAATCACACCGTTACCCAGGGTCGCGACGTTTCCTTCACCTGCGTGGTCAACCATCTTCAGTCGTACAAGGTTACAATCATCCCTTATTGATGCGTGATATCGAAGGGTTCTTAGATACCACTGACTGGCACACGAGGGATGTAAGAAGGCGCCTGGTCCCGTGGATAAGCACACTGAGAAGGAGGCTTTCCTTCTGTCATAAAGAGAAGAACCTGGGTTTAGATAGATTCAATTTCGAAGGAGTTTAACTTGTCGAGCTTTTTCCTTTTATTCGGACTTTTTTGCGTGCCGTTGCCTTCGGGACTGATTCTATCGGTTTGGATAATTCACTTTCGCCACGAGTTGCGGACTCGTGGTTTGATTGCGCGCCCGGGACGAGGACAGCGACAAATGTTTCTGCCGTCTCCTACCAACCCACCAAGCGGCCCCTGGATAGTCTCTTTCCCTGCCTACTTATCCCGTGGGAGGGTCGTCTGTGCGTAGTCCTACCAGGACACGCCAGGGTCGCAGGGGTGGACCGGCAGAAGGGTCGTAAATCAGTGGCGTTAATATTGCATTAGGAACTCGCCTTGTCGACACCTTATCCACCCCTCTGGACTTTCTTAAAATCGTGTAGCTTTCTTTCGTCTCTTTCTCCGGGTATGCTTTATCTAATTTATTTCTGTCACATTGTTATGGCATTCGCGATGGATCGCATTGTCCTATCTTAAGTCTGCTCAAACCGGCAAAACAACAATGACTGAAGTTCCTTCTGGTACCGAATCGACAAATACCCAATTACTTGAGCTTTTCCAGATGGGAAGGGTCTGATTCCCAAAGTCCCTTGTTACCAGGACTTACCACTTGTCGGCATCCTCGCTCCTTCAGGACTTCCTCCCTGAGACCCTTCACGGCATCCTCTATCTCTTACCGTCTCTTCCTCTGTATTCCAGTCCCGCATCCTTTCGCTATTTCAAGATTCATTTCGAGCTGACTTCTCGTCTCAGTCCTTTCGAAGGCCAAGGGGTGAGTCTCTCTGAATGCCATTGGCGTCCCCAGCCAAATGATTCTATCTGAAATATCGTGCGACGCTCGATAAATTTGTTTAATTGACTAAAGTCGATATTACGAGCTCTTCAATATTATTAATTACAATGACAATTTTATAGGCTCTTATACCTTCCTTACCTACTTTCTTTTATCCCTTGCGACTTTATGCTTTTAGCTAGCAACTTTGGGTTATCCAATCCTCATTCTTAGATCTATTGGGTATGCTTATCTTAAGTCTCGTTGAATGTTTAATAGATTCCCGACAGGTCGAATCAGCCGCCATAAGGTTCTACTCCATCTGCGTTATATATGCACACCTTAAATTCTATTGGCACGGCCCGAGTCAGGCCTTTTGTTCGGGATTTAAAAGCCTTTTTCGCATGGCGGTGAATGGCTCTGCCTGAAATATGACAGATCGGGCTGCCGACGGCCTCTGGCCCTCCTCTCCTCCTTTCTTCCCTCCTCTACCCGTGGTGGCGGCCACGCGCTAGCTAGAAGGGTGGCTGGCTCGCTATTTCGAATTCTGAGTCTGCATGCGTGTCCTCGCCCCTTCCCTGCCTGCGCTCCAGCCATTGTCCGCTCGAATTCCGATAAACGCCTTTATAACCCGACACGCTCTCTAAACACTCAATTTTTCAGCTCCGAATATCTCAAATCCCTCAGCCCACTGTTCATCACCGATACCACAATTCAGCAACCCTATTCTCCCACCTCGTCACGCAGCCCCTTCGAACGCATAACGCTACCTCAAAATCCTGACCAACCACCCCCTCCCCCGCCCCCTGCTCTATTGAGAAATTCAAGTCAGTATCGACGCGTTTTCATCGCAGCGGCGACCATCATCACTGAAACCGTCTGACCTCACTGCTTTTCTCTCATCTGGACACACAGGTTGTTTGGATCAAGTCCGATTCACGCGCCATCTTGGCTATTCATACGCACATGATTGCCCACAATCCACGACTATTCGTTACCCACAACGGACACAACACGTGGAAGTTACACGTGACTAATGTTCAACGCAGCGACTCCGGCACGTATATGTGTCAGGTGAACACGGATCCCATGAAAAGTCAAGTGAGATTATCTAGATGACTGTATCGTTGGATAACGAATTAATCGAAATATTATTAACCCTTTCGTATTTGTCGTGTTCAGATGGGGTATATGACTGTCGTTATCCCACCGGATATTATGGATCTGGATGAAGATTCCATGGACGGTATGAACACCGAGGAGGGAGGCGATGTCGTGTTGAAGTGCAGAACAACAGGAATCCCGGAACCGGATGTCACATGGCGAAGGGAGGATGGACGCGATATAGTTTTACGAAAGGAACACTCCTCTACGAAACGTGGTATGTCTGCTATCATCCCTTTCGAATGCAATTGGCTGATTACTTCTGGTATTTTCCTTACGGGATTACAGTATCGCATCTACTTGTCTACTTTGATCTGCTTGTCTACAAGCAGCTACGTACTTTCTCCCTGACTTTGAGCGATCGCCTGTTTGTTCTTGATTCGTGAATACGCGAGTGATGCAATATTCAGCATTTACTCGTTTTAATCCACTCGCTCTTAGGTAACCAGCAATCCCATGTCTCACGGTACAATCTTAGTCTCTCAGCCGCATGCACCCTAAACTCCTCGCCCCACAATTCTCGTACCCTTTGGTAACCGTTGGCCAATGCAATTTCTTGAATTGGTGCAATCTGGGCTTCCTGCTTCTTGATTGATTATTCTTTGGGGTTGTCGCTTTGAACAGTCAAGATATTCGAGGGTGAGCAACTTCACCTCGTTGGAGTTCTCAGACAGGAAATGGGATCTTATCTCTGTATAGCCAGCAACGGCGTACCACCTTCAGTCAGCAAGAGATACTTTGTTCACGTACGCTGTAAGTCGGATACTCGGGATTGTTGTCTTGTATAGATTTAATTGGCTCTGTGGAATTTATTGCAGTCGAACCGCTCGTCAGAGTTGCTAGTCAGCTGGTTGCTGCTCCTGGTAACAGTGACGTAATTCTTCAGTGCTACGTGGAGTCCTCGCCACAGGCTCTCAATACCTGGTACAAGAACGATGGTACGTTTTTTCAATGAATTTCAAAGCAGTGATACGTGTCTGTGGAATTCTTCTTATCTCCAGGTATCAAATTGCTACCTGATAACAAGTATCGGATGAGTGAAACTCCTGTGAATGTCTATTCGTCCCAATTGAATCTTACGATAAAGAGGCTGGAGTTCAGTGATTTTGGAAGTTACACCTGCTCATCTGAAAACGCCTATGGCAAGGCTGAAGGGACGATACGACTTCAAGGTAACGTTTTCTTTTTTTCTGTTATTCGTTTCCGAGGGAGTTTTGGGTTTTATTCTGGAAATTAATGATGAATTGTCCTTACAGAATTGCATCTCACAAAAAGCAGTGTCGCCACCACGCGCTCTATGGATGTTCCTGGTAAAACGCACAAGAAGACTGTTTCACCTGAAAAGAAGAAAATTTATTCGTACTCAAGCAATTTGGACTTTGCAAAGGATCGCGAGGACTACACCACTCCGATGTCCTGGGCAAATTTGGCTAAAGGTCTCAGGAGTACCAATGGATCCTCTGCTCTTTCAAAACTTTCATCCAGAAACGACACTCCACATGCACCTGCACCTGCACCTGCACCCGAACCTGCTCATCTTGCACCGACGCAACAGGATATTCCAAAGAGCCAAGGATGCGTCTTGTATGCTTATCGACACGTCATCCTGAATTGCGTCGTTCTGATGTTACAGTTATTTGTCCAAGTACTCTGGATATACTAAAGTAATAACGTGTACATGATGGTTTCTATGACAATAAGTTTTGCTAGATTTATGGAATATTGAACCGCCGTCTTGTGCTCCGAATCCGAGCTATTGTTTTTGCTCTTTCTATTTATTCTTCCTTCGAGGTGAAACAACCTGACATTATGTATCTTCTTTTTCACTCTCCAATTACATCTTACTGTTATTAGTAACTGTTACATAAGCGAAGCGAAGAATTGCGACAATAAATGTGGTTTTCTTACTGGAATACTTCTTGCAATTAGTGTATTGAATGCGACCGATTATATTATCTCGGAGGAAAAAGTGTTAAGGATGCGTCCGCCCACTCGTCCGGATGCTGTGTGATAATTGTCTCTCGCGCTCATGTACCATGTTTCGTTCGATCTTTACGTCAGTACCAAATTTGGCAGTGCCGAAGAATGTCGCTACGGAAATATAGTTGTTTCCTAGTGCTCTGTGTAATTTTGCAGAGCTTCGTCTATGGCGACAATAAGAATTATACCTGCGTTCTCTTTGAAAAGACATTCGACGTGACCTATCATTGTGAGGATTTATCCGATCTGACAGTTGTCGATAAGATTCCTGGATATGTTAAGAAAATCATCTTTGAACATTCTGACCTTATGCATATTCACGGGTAATTTTTTGCTATAAAATTTTGCGCTTGTTCTTCAATTTGTATCAATCACGTATACTACAAACGTAATGTTGCTTTCTCAATATTTTAGAAACGCTTTCGCTAGATTTGGACGGACTATAATATCCTTGGATATTCATAATTCCAAGGTGACTACCATGGAATCTTATGCCTTTTCGGGTCTGCGTAATTTGCAAACTTTATTTCTCTACGGAAACAATTTAAAATATCTTTATGCCGCATGGTTTACGGACTTGTCAAATCTACGTACGTTAGATGTTTCTTTTAATTCGATCATTGGTTTCGAATTCGATGTATATAAATCCTTACCAAGCCTTGAGAACTTTTACTTTGATGGGAATAGCATACCGTCAGTTGACTGGCTCGCTTTTAACTATATGCCTAAACTCAAGAGGGTCCTCATAGGAAAAAATCCCTGGATATGGTCGTAAGTATAAAATCTTGTTAGATTATTCAATTAAAATTTCACTCGTACTCGACTTCAACTGAAGTTCATCAATTGTCTAGTTTAGTCTGGTCGAATTTTAATTATATTTTTCTTTAATTTAAGGTACCGTGCTCTCTTGATGCAATTGTTGGATGAACGTGGAATCGATCATGACGATGATTGGGAAGATTGGAAATGGATCAATGCTGTCATCTGGCAATGTTATCAGACTAGCGAAATGACTCATTCAACTCTCAACGATCACGTCCTTGACTGCGCAGCAATGAAACTACTTGCTTTTGCAAATGAAGTTTTGAAATTTCAAGATCTAACCTCGCCACGTGACACGCGTTGTAATTCTGCTGCGTCAAGATTGATTTCATGCTCGAGAAATAATTCTATTAATAAGACCAACGACGAAGCTGTGTCAATGTCCTTGCAAGGAGTCTTTCATGTCATCAAATCAACGTTAAATCCTGAATACGAGTTTAGGCTTCAGTAATTCAAACTGCACACAGCATTAACTCACAAGTCTGGTAAAAATCTGGCGTTTCACAAATGTCTCTTGGTCTGTCAAAAACTTACTTTCATAAGTATTCCATGTATTTCTTTAATATATTTTAATTAAGATTAATAAACAATCGATATTGCGTTCTAATGCGACTTGTAGCTTCGACTCTTGCGACTTTCAAGTGCTTCTTGTGTCTTTTGCGATTGTGCGTATCTGTCGACTTTGACAGGATGAGGTATGCGTTTGAAAATCCTCTCGAGACACGAAGGATAGATTCATCCCGAGAGGTAAGGAGGTAAACGTTAGGTTTGTCAAAATTGTATCGTTCATATATAAAGTATTGAATTCATGGTTCACAGAGCGTCTACGAAATATGCTGGGATGAGTTAGTTTCTCCTGTTTCCGATATTTGTCCAATTTCCGTAGAATCGATATATTCAGGATGGGATCGATCGAGTACAAAACTAAATTACGCGTCGAATGGGGACCTTAGGGAATAAGGACCTTATTTCATCTGGCAGGAAAATAATGTCTTGGGTATCTTTCCCAGTATACAGGATTTTCAGCACGTTCGAATTATACCTGATTTCTACTTTGAGTCTTTTTTATTCTCAAGTAACACAATTTTTCTTTATTTTTAAACGTCCGTTGGAAAGTTTTTCGAGCGCGGTAGAAGCAAGTATTTTGTTATGCCCAGCACACAGCTGGAAAACTCTGGAAACTCGTCCGATAACTTTGAGCTACAGATCGGCTGGAAATGATCCTCTAAATCCAAAAGTGTCTTAACTTGATATTTATTACTTTTACGAAGGTATTATTGTTATTATATTTCCTCAATAGGCTTTGCTTGGCTTTAACGAAGATCTTAACGAAGTGTACGCTTATTGTTCGCGAAAATTGGATTTTTCCAATTGGAAAAATAACATTTGGCTGATGAAAGTTAATACCAGCTTGGAACCAACGTGCTTAACATACGGGTATGAAAAATAATTTTGTTTTTATTATTTTCTTTTTCACTAATTTTATATTGTTTAAAGATTGCTGGAGAATTGCTTGGAATTCACAGCAACAATTGATCGTCTGAACTTCAAGTATTTTCTGATTAACTGCCGTGGACCAGATGTGCAGCATACAAAGATCTTTGATATTTTCGAAAAAAGGTGAATTTTATCTCTGTCGTATTACTACAACGTTTAACTCAAGGAATTTTCTTTTTTTTTTTTAGAATTGTAGGAATTCTTGAGGAATCAGATCATCTTCGTAAACGTTATCAGTATTTGGATAAGGCTCATATTTATTATCATTATCCAGTAATACGTCATCGTGACGTTAGTCTACGTATCGAACTCTATATGCCCCAAGGTTCAAATTTGGATAATTCTCGACCATTAATTCTATTTATGTAAGATACAGCATTTCCAATATTTTAATTTTTTTTAAATATTAAAATTAAACGTGATATTTCATGCAGAAGTGACAGCGTCGATATTCCTTATGCTGGCTACGAACCAGCATTCGGTTATGCAGATTATCTAGCAGCAAAAAATCTCGAAGGGTTTTCAAGAACCAAAATCATGAGGAACAGAATAGACATGATGGATTTGCAGGACTACAGCGAGGCGAGCGAGTAATTATAAACGAATAAGTAAAGAAACGTCATAAATTGATAAAAAAAAATGATCCAGATTCAACCTAAAGTATACTGGATTTTTCAAAAAGAATCTCTTGGCAATTTTGGGCCAGAATTATGGCGGATATACGTCAGTGTGTTTGACCGGTACCAAAACCGCTTCAAGTTTGAAATCCAAATCCGTAGCTGCCTTGAATCCTTTTACTCGTAAATCGGATCAAGACAATTTTTTTGTTCTACATCTTCAAAAACCATCAAGATCCTGGAAATCTGGCGATCCTCCTATGCACTCCGGAGTTGAATTATCAAAGGAATATCAAGGTTTTCAAAACGAAAGTGTCTTTCTGACGAATGGATCATTTCACGTGAAACCTGAGAGCAGTGCCAGCAATGCTTTTACTAACGTCAGTCAAGACTTTGAAAAACGTAGACGAAATGTTTACCGGCAGCTGGTATCAATTTTCAGTGAATGTTTTGGTGAAGTGAATTAATATGATCCCATGTTTATCCTGGATACGCGATATACCTGATGCAGTAACAGCATGGGAATTCAAAATAGAAATTAAGCTAGTGAAGTTTCTTAATCTTAAACAATATATATATTCTGTTATTTTACAAAATTGAAAAAGTATACGATTCTTCTTCATAGGCATTGACGTAACTTATAAAATTCACTGTACTCATGCAAACAAGTCAACACTCTTGAGTTCCTTGTTATCAATGCTTGGATTGTGCTTGTCTTTGTAGGATGACACTTTCAATTGTTTAACATGATTATCAAGAACGTGATACGCTCGTTGAAGCTTCGTCATTTTGACATTAACTTGAGGATATTCAATTGCATTTTCCGTAACGTTACAAAGTCTCTCAGCAATACTTTGAAAGTTCTCGAACTGCTCCAAATCCTTCGTTTCCTGTTTCAAGGCTGCATTGAAGATCGTGGCCTATAACGAAAGTAAAATGATAATTATCAGCCATTATTATAATTATTTAATACCTTTTAAAATAATTGGCAATTACACTCACCCTCTTTGTACGTTTCTGTAAATTTTCCAAAGTACTTTTTATCTTTTCAAATTCCTCCTCCGTATATTGAACTGCTTGAGACTTGTCCTCGTTCAACAGAACGTTATCAGGAATATGTACAAAGTTATTAGTCGCCGTCTAAATGGAAGCATAAAATTGTTTTAATTTATGTACAAGTCTTTGTTAATTAATCATCGACGATGATTAACGAACACGATGAATTCTAACAAGTAATTACATATATGGTCTTCAAGTGTGGCTGACATCCCTCGTGATACGCTTTGACTAGTCGTTCAGTTTCGCTTCTGAGAACTCTGAGCGCTTCCTCATCTGGTTTATATTTCTTCTCAATAGATTCAGCTAATTTTTCGCACCGTGATCGAATCTTCTCCTGCACGATATCCTCAACTGAAAGAAGTCCCGGAATAAAAGAGTTCACATCCGCGTCATCAATCGCAGAATTCTGTGTGTCAGTCCATTGTAGGGATTTCTGAGCTTGGGAATTTGATAGCATTAGGTGGTGAGAGACACGCGGGGGGGACGGGGACAAGTACCGCAAGATAATTGTACGCGAGTCTGATTGCAAATCAACGCCATACTGTCCTACGGTAATTGTTCGAACAAATGTCTGACTCGGTTCAAAGAAGAATTGAGGAAAGAATCCATACGGAAATTTGAATAATTTTGTAGATTTTCTTTTCTAGTCGTAATACATCCAGCACGCTGGACGAGTGTGACTCTAGTCATGATGGCAAATTCACATAACACCAGAGGCTCACTCGTCCGGCGTGTTAGACAGTTTTGATCGATTGAAAAATCGACCGATCTGAAAGGTTTGCTCCGATTGTTTGAGACTTTCTTTCCCGCTCTCTTTCTCGTTCTGGAGACGCTGAGTGAAAGTTGAAAAGGGCGTCAGTCTTACGTCTTGCATAAACCGCACGGGAGTGAAAGCCAAACAGCTGCATCTCGTATTCCTCTCGTTTGCGTTTGGCTGCTTCCTTCGACATGATGAATTCTCTCTGTATCTTCGAATGCACTCGAGACGATTATATTTATCTATTTCTCCTTCTCTCTTCTTCACAACTAATCGGACGCTTCTGACCGATTCTCTTCGTCTTCCTCGTGATCTCTTTTGGCACTCCTCTCTTACTCTTCTCTCATTCCCTCTAATGTTATTCCGTTATCTCCTTCCTTTCTTTTTTCAAGATTCGTACGAAATTCTCTCCCTGGTATCGAGGATGTTTACTCTGGCGCACACTCTGATTGTTGGGATTTCTCACGCAGATACTTTCACACGGTTTTCTCTTGAGATACGATATGCCGCTACTTGACGTCCGTTGACAAATGAATATGGCGTCTCTCTGCCTGCGTGCCACAGCTAACAGCGTCCTTTGTCCCGCCACGTTCCTAAACCTATCTTCTATACCTTCTATAGATCGGCGTCATTCGAACGGCCATTGCACCCGTTGCAGTTCTCTACTAGCGCCACGCACGGTCAACTCTGGAACTATAACATCAGTCCTCGTAACATTCCTACATTATCGACGGACCAGGCATCAGCTAAACGATTCCTTCCTTACCATAGTATATCCAATTATCAACAGATGTCAGAACCATCGATCCCATTTAAATAGATTCCAACTCTACACGAGTATCGCACACAAAGTTCCCGTAAACCTAACGTAAAGTGTAAACCAATCAGCCTACAAGCCCATAACTCCATAAATAATTATAAACGTATGCTCATTGGTCTAAACTACATTATACTTACAGAAATGCTCTATACGACACCTCTAACCACATAGAATTTGTCCATATACAATCAAGCCCCATTCATCCCATTTTTAAACCGATCAATTAATTAAAACCATGTAAACATTTACTACCAACGCTCTTCATTACTTCAATTAACAATCCCGGTGTCTTCAAAGTCCTCTCTTATCAATTCAATACAAACCACCAAGTAGTCACTCTATAATCAACAAATTTCTCGTTATCTCGCGGGATCGCGGCGATTCCTTTTTTCTTGGTCTTAACAAGAATTCAAAGAAAGAGATTCCTTTCATCGCAGCTTCCCACCAAGAACTGAGAATTATTACACAAGGCACTATACGCAGACTTTAAGGCTGCTTTCCAACAACACGTTACGCCTTTACGTACTCACGCACTTCTACGGGTACACAGTCATTCATCCATACATACATACATATATTCACGCATGTGCGTTGTCACGTATCCATAAAGAGGGTCGTAAAGGAGAGCGTTGTTTGTTATCGCAATACAAAGCGAGTTACGCCTCGCGTTTTACTGGATCACCTGGCGGATACGAATATTTAATACATTCCCTGGTCCTCTTATCGTCTCCTTTAAACAACCTGACTTCCGGCAGCACGAAACAAGCAAGCGCACACCGCAGATAGTGAATACGTAAGAGAACAGAGATCGTGAAGTTTCGGCCAAACGAATCAGATTTATTTAAAAGTATCTTCAGTGTATCGTCATATCTATTTTCAATGATTGCAAACGGATTTCTCGCGACTATTGTTGCACAACGTTTGTCACCTTCTCTCAATCTTCGGTTTGGCTTATCTTTCCGCTTCCTCTATTACCGTGACTCATTCGCCAAAGCCTTTCGGATTTTTCACGATCAACGTCCTTTTTCAGTCGTTCGAGTCAATCGACGGTGCAATCATCGCGTGACACCAGGAGCTAACGAGCTACGAAAACTCAGTTACAAATTACGCTCACAATCGACCGCGTTGCTTCTGTTTACATCACTCGTCCACCCACGCAGCTATTATTCTCATCTGCCCCTGCGTTTGCTGAAAAATAAATTCCCATTAAATTATTCCTCTCCTCATAACCAGTTACCTGCCTCGTCCTACTCCGCGTTCAATATGGACGTAAAGAAGTCAAGATAACGTAGCTGCACTTGTGCTCAGTCGGTAATAAAATAAACGTATAACGTGCCACTCGATTTCACATAAGGACACCGTAGCATTTGATTTCAGTACATTTAATTCCCATACATGAAAATGAGTCAAAATAAATATACGTGTAAAGAATCATTGTTATTAAAAAAAAAAATTTTTTTACACATTCTTTAATATATATTTTACGAGTTTTGAGCTTGCTCGGTTCAACCGGCAAGGACTATTGGCGGGAGGGGTAGGAGGGGGGTGGTTCGTACGAGACGTTCGCATAGAATAAAGATCGTCTTGACGAATTTAATTATTCTTAATAAATATTTTTTTCTTATCGTATTATCGTGTCTCTTCTCTGTTATCACACGAGGGAAATATATATTTCTAATATTTATTAGTTATCTCAATTGCCGAGCATCGCTTGGAATGTAATCCGAGACTGTTAAGATTTTTCAATGATTTATATTCGACTTGCATAACACTTATGGCAACATGACGCGAATATTCTTGGACTTCCTCGCGATCAGTTATTTCGCAATTTAGCTCGGTTATTCCGACTGGATTAATGACTAGAAATGTTTACGTGTCTCATGGCAGAAATTATTCGAAATACCGAAAGCTTAGGTATTTAACGTTGCCCCGTATATACGTACGTAGGTTTTCTACGTGCGCGCAGCTTCGCTCGCGCAAGTCCACCGTAAAAAGCCGACGGTACGCCGGGTTCGGAGCACCGTTCTCTTCTCAGTTTGGATTTGGTTCGCGTTCCGTTCGGTTCTTCGTTCCCCCGGTTCTTCCTTCTATAGTATTGGTTCTCATCTAATTGCCACTAGCCACGCGCTTATACATGCGTATGGTGATAGAAGAGAAACACGGTGTTACGAATTTCTGTGATTAGTAGTGGTGAACGTGTATTTTGGATTTTGATTTTATTTAAAAATCAATCTTTTTGGTTATTTTATTTCTGGCAATTGAGACGTAGATTCTTCTTCTGGCAGCGGAAGATGGAGAGAATACTGCGAATTTCGACTGTACTTCTTATTCTATTCGTCGTTCAGGGTGAGTCAACCTTTTTTTTTTTTAATTACCATGATTTCTCTGATTTTTTCATAATTCGTCCAACCTTGCGAATCGATCCTAACAGACGTGCATTCGCTTTCGTTAATTTTGCTTCTCCTAATAAAATAGTCGGCTGTCACGCTAATTGGTATAAATGATCGAGGCGCCGGTACACGTGGTTAGTTAATTGATAGGAGCATTCAGTCTATATATACATTGGTATAGATCGATGTATTATAATTTTATATCTTTATTTATTGCGACTTATACCGATCGCTTGAAATGGTCCAACGATCGATCTAACCACGTGTCACCGTCAAGATCATTAAGTCTGGCTAAATCGAATTCTTTTTTTTTTTAGTAATTAATCAATGTACCTAGTAGCCTCTAGTATCGAGCTCGCAATATGTGTCTCGAGTGGAGAATTCCGGCTGAATTAACGCAGATGGAAAAATATATTGGGATATTGCGAAAACCAAGATACAGGAAAGTCATGTATGGTAGAAAAAAATATAATTGCCAATAACTCAAGTGAAACAGTCTTCCCCCCCCCCCCCCACTTTGTGAGAATTGACAAAAATTGTACAATTTCAAAAGTAAACAGCAGCCCTTGGTAATTGCCGGCAGCACTTTAGCAATGCTAACCGTATAGTTTGCAAATGGCCGAGCAATAATCCTCCGGAGCCCAAGCAAATAATCCTCTCTTGGATTTCTCTCCCGACAAAGAAACGGTGGCAGAGTGCTTTGCTTCGAAGATAAAGAAAAGTAGTGGTCAGTCGGACGCCCGTGTCCGGAGACAAAATAAAAAAATTTTTTGGAATTAGAAAAGCATAGTCACAAAACCGTATGGTCAGCGTATATAGACGGCATAGTCGGCATAGTCAGACAGGCCAGGTGAGGACGAAATAGTCCAGGTAGAACGAAACGGGCGCAGATGGTATGTTCACTTTTCGTAGAATCGTACACGACTGTTTTTGGGCCCGTTGCAGTAGCGGACCGTAAGGCCCCGTTTGCTTTCATTGACTGGGCCTGTCTGTATTACCTTATTACACGTCTAGTATGGGTAGCCGTGTTGTATGTACATGAGTTATTACGTATACCGAAATATAGGACTATCCCTTGTGGCGTAACCGGTCTCTTCTTTACCCACCGAGTAATAATAGAGAAGACAATAAGTGGGACCACCGAGGTCGTTGAGCGGCAAATGAAATTATTTTTTTTCGTCAAGGCACTTCTAGAACGGATTAAGCAAGACGATGGGGCGAGGATGCTGCACCTTCATCTCGAGCTTTGAGAATGACAGCTGCTGGGGATGCTTACCGTGGGGTGGGTTTGAGGGGGTGAGTCAGCTGGACTATAGGAAATTGACTGGGCTCGTGTAGGATGCACGTGGGACTCTGCGTGTAAATATGTATCGGTAGTTACGTCACGTATATCTAGTTTACCCGAGTAATTAAGTAATTGAGTTTTATTAGTGAGTTGGTTTGCCGGTAGGAGGGAGGGATTCGAGGGATGACTGCGGCTCGAGAAGAAATATTTTTTGGACCCGCATGAGAACTACTTTTCGATTCTTAGGATCGACCGGCATCTCTGAGATCTGCCCTTTCTTTCGGACCTTGCTCTAATCTAATAGGATACCTGCATGGGATGGCAATGATTTATGTAAGAAATGATGCTGTTTTTGGACCAAGTTGAAATTTTGCACGATTTAGGCAAAATTGAAAAAAAAATGAAGTATCATACTTGAGATAATTTTTCGAAAAATTCATATTTCTTAACGAGATTAATGCACTATTGATTTATTGATACAAAAATTAATTTTTTTTACTTTTGAATTTTGATTAAAAAATTTTTTTTTAACTCCCTACTACTGGTACTAATTTTTCATTGACAGAACAAGAATCGTAAGGTCGTATCTTTCCAAGCCGAATTCCATAACAGGAGCGCTTTATCTTTCGACTGTTATGGTCATTTTCAGTTCTCGTAAAATTAGCACGAGACTAATTGTTGTTAGAAATAGGAGAGAGAAACCTTTGACACGAAGTGCATGCCGGATCGCGATAATGATGGCCTTTCCACTCTCCAGCTCAACTACTTACGAAATCACGTTGTGCAATACGAAATTCCTAGCAACCGACACCATTCTTTTTTTTCCCGTTCCTTTTCTCTCATTCGGCTACACACGCGATGACTTTTCGTAAAGCGCAAACAAAAAGAACCAGACGTTCCTATCCACTGCCATTACTACGATCCACGATCAACAGGCTACGTGAATTCCACCGAATACGTGTCTCTGCGCATGCGCGCCAATACCTGTACTAAATGCGTTTATCACCTTCGATTTGAATTCGGCTCCAGTCACACGAATACTCGTCTCATTCTCGACAGACTGCTTGGCGCTTTTTCTTTCGCGAGTCAGACGTCTGTCTGACTAACAACTTGACTATCTCACTGACTGACTGACTATGCATCATCGTACGCCTGAATTCCAATACACTTGTCGACATTCTCCGACCATCTTGAAAAATGTATATTAACAAAAGAAAAGTAGACAAATTTTTTGAAAGAAAAAAAAAACATTTCACCGACGTACAAAGGTCAATGATTCGATGACTAACACTAAATCTTCCTCCTTTGTATTCACCAGTACCCGCATTTCATTAGTAACTCTAATCCACGTGGTCTGACTATACGTTCGATACGGACAGCTGATCCCTGGCTGTTACTTTTGTCGAATATCAACTATACCTCGTAAAGCGGATATACGAACGTAGCGTTATTTATCTAGGAAGGCGTATTTCAGATTATTTTTAGTCCAGCAGTGAAAGCACAAGGCCCGGCGATGCTAACTATTAAACCTTTTAGTCGACAATCTCCGTGTATACGCAGAAGCATATCTTATAAATAGGTATTAGCCAATCGGCCCGAAACACAGAACCTCCGCCCTTGCGACCTATTTCGAGTGTAGCTACCCGACGCACAATTAAAAAATGCACGTTCGATCCATACGCGCGACGAGCAGCCATTCGATTAGATTCATTGTTTGTCGCTATAGCAACGCGAAATTCCTTCGCGCGGGTCCATCGCGAATTAAGGTCAATCGTTTCGCGAAAGACGTTGCACGCTGGTATCTATGGCGTCTGCTGTATTAACATAGAGCGCGAACACGTGACGTCGTTTGCTCTCGACTCTGTAAGAAACGCGTACGCGCTTTATCGATTCGAAAATCATTCTCATTGAGAAACCATACATTCTCATTCTAACTACGAGCATCTAACCATGAATTGCAGCCTCCCTTGCTCCGTTACTAATGTCACAAATTCATTGAGCAGCCAACCTGCTGCTTTTGCCTCTGAAATTGCTAAAGTTCAGTAAGTCGTCGGTTATCTCGAAACTTTGAAAAACCCAGTGCAGCCGTATTCGAGCGTTACTGGAATTCTGGGTAATTAGGGTCGCGGAGGTCAAGTATGCTGAAAAGTCCCAAGTCCTTTGATCTCGCCGTGTCTCTTTATTCGGGTGGATTAAACGTTTCGGAATAGGTCCGAAGCGGACGTTAAAGCGGGAGCTCGAGAACATTTAGAATTCCCATGGCGCGTCGGTACGAGGTAAAAAAGATAAACAGTAAGTAAGAAGACCGCGCCTATACGTTGAGGAATTCGAAAAGAGCGCCACGGCATTCAATCATCGTTGGTAAAGTCACGAACTACTCGCGCGTATGTATATGTATACCTATAGCAATCGTATGCCAACTCGTTGTGTAGAGTCCTAGCCCAGTAGGAATGGTTCTGTGCCGTGAAGTCGACACCCCTTGAAATATCGGGACAGATGGCTGGACTGGGCTGACGTCATTCCTTCTCTATGGTTTATTATTTTCACTCCTCGCTTATTCCTACTGCCAGAGTCAACCAATTTACCCGCGTTACCGCGCACGTTCAGGCGACGGCCTTCCTTCTTACCCCATTCGGATCCCTTGTGGTTATACCAATCAGTACTGCTTCACTGTACCCGGGGACGTATGAAGAATCTCGGACGATCGTACGATCGAATTAAAACAACCGGCAATGAAAGGGTCCGCGATAATCAAGCCGACCTCAAAGGGTACAAGGAGAGAGAGAGAGAGAGTCGAGATTGAAGAGCGAGAGAGTAAAAAACGTGAGTAAATAGGTCGCTGTTTTTTCTTTGATTCTCTATGTTTTCCAGCCAGTCAAAATGGCGTCTCTATCGTGGGTCTTGTTCGCTCCAATTAGTGGATCCGATGATGTCAGAGATGAAGCCGAGATCGCATTGCGAAGGAACGGATAGCGAGTGACGGGATGACTGAGAATGGTGGGGGTCGAGCGGCGGAGGGGGACCTTGGTCAGGTCAGAACCGAAACGCTAGTCGCAAGCCGGTAGACGGTAAAGAAAACGATAGAGTCGCGCAAGCGTTAACTCTAAAACGGTAAGGTACAAATTTTGCACGCGTAGTTAAAATGTAGCTAGTGTCGCCGGTGACGCCATCTTACCGTTCTAGGGTTAAGGATGATCAGCCGCGACGTCAATGATGTCATCACGTTATGGGCGTAAACAACGCTGGCCTAAAACGCTTAGCATTGTAATTTTATATGATGGTCTATACCGAGTGGTTATATACATAGGTATACTGATCCTGCGTGCTATTTATGCTACTTCCGAACACGCTGACACGACGTTCAACGCCTTTTGGTTGTTTCTATTCGACACGGTGTCTACGCCAGGTACTGGTTTATAATGGGAACGCGATTTGGAACTTGCATCAATTCGACTATGTGTTTACTTGGGTCTTGAGCTAATGTTTCGTATTTCTTTCCTTATTATCGCGTCGACTCTCGTGGCGACAGGTTTTCTACCGTCAACAGTTCGGCCGAATTGTTTGGCCCAGTTTTCCTTCCCTGCCGCTTGAAACGCGTACGACGTTACTTGTAGCCCAGGCTGTGCACACGATTACCAGGACAGCGTGTTGTACGCGGAGATGCGCGCGACGAAGATAAGAGCCAACGGGATACGCGCAGGGATGACGTATGGATGAATATTAATTAAAAAGAGAGGAGCGACGTAATTAAAAAGTTCCCTTTTTATGAATGTTATCGCGTCGGAGTTCTTGTAACGCCGTTGGTTTCATCTTTTCCTTTTGAACTCGTTTCATACCGAGATTCTCGAACGCCGCGCCAAGTCTTATCTTCATGGACCCTTAGCTCGGATCTTTATACGATTTCGTGTATATCGACGTTTTATCGCGATCGTTTGAGAGCCCGAGGAGGCTCGATTTTTTCTTTTTCTTTATCGAATCTCCAAGCACGTTTTGCGCAACGATCGAGGGTCTCCGGTGTCACGGTGCAGCGTACGAGTGAATATATAAGCGTTTGATAAGGGGTCGTGCGGGGGGTCACGACTAAGGAAGGGATATGTTAGGCAATAAAAAAACACCTGCCGGATTGCGGCCCACGTAACGTCGTGTCGGTTTTCATGTGTTTCTCGTTCCTTCTGTTTATCGGGCCGAATGCGAAGGCGAAGAGCCTGGCGGCCGCGTGCCGGAGTGCAAACAGCTTAGTCTAAATGCGTAGGTGATACTGCCGTTTAAAATACGTTGCCTTGACTATGTTTTCACAGTCTTATGAAATTCATTGGATTCGCTTTCCAGTATTAGCGGAGACATTTTTTTGTTTTTCGGAGACGATCAAATCACTCATTGAGAACACACAGCCTGTAGCGAGGGACGGGCTGAATCCAGTGGTACTGAATGAATTATTAGAACCGGATATTGACTCGGTCGTATTCGGCACACTGGTGGAACGTGAGACCGTTAGAAAAATAAGAGACTAGTCTCGCTTCTTCACAGACGTATAAATAAAATGGTGCAGCAGTACGGAGACCCAGTGAACGTTCGAAAATACAGTTGACACCAGAACTTCCGCCGGGCGGTAACAGAGGCACGAGATTCTCTGCCGATTCAGGCTTCTCGATTTCAGACATAGCCTCGCTCGACTGCAGCGCCAAACCGTGCCGTGGCTTGTCGAAGAAGGTGAGGATGAGACATGACTGTAGGAGAGTGAGAGTGAGAGAGAGAGGTTTTGCAAAAATAACCACTCTGTCCCATTCAAACATACTGGTTCAAGGGCAGCCAGGTTTTGAGCTACCGATTCGATTTATGGTCCATACTCAACCTTGATGCTGCTTACCTCATCTCATATACCAAAGCTTTCTCAATCATCCACCATGTGTTAATTCTCTGACGTTCACGAAAGCTTACGTCCTCTCACTATATCCAGACACCAGGGACGCCCGAGTACTCGAAAGCTTCCTACTTCGTCTCTATACGTTTTCACTATCTATTATCTGACGATACGAAAGCCAGGATCTCGCCTCTACCATATCTTTCTCTGTGCTGACTTTCGGCCTGCTAGATTCCCTGCCTGCTTTTCCTTGCTCCCTACCAACGTCTATAAATACCCGTGTTGCTTACTTGCTTGCTTACTTCGACCTCGCTGGACGTGGCTTGTATGCCTGGAACGGTGCTTCGAGGATCGTTCGTTACGATTTGTCGTATAATTTCATACGTGATATTTCGATCCTTGAAATGTTGCTAATTTTTTGTACTTTTGTTACTATTGTCATTATTTTTTGTATTTTTTCTTCTTTTCATACAATCGTCGTACGTACTCTCGATTATTTCGATTTCAATGCCAGCAAATAACTCTCGGTCTGTCATTTACGAATGACGCGAATGGTACGGATCGGTCGAATGATTCGAATGACTCCGGCAACAAGCGCTCCCTCTATGCCAACTCCTCCATCTTCGCTCTCACTAATTAAAGCTAAATTGGTTCTTGCACTGGTCGAGCAAACGAGCCGCTATCGCGAGGCACTCGCGCGAATCGGATTTCCACTTGCTTCACTCTCGAGACATCCTTCATCTTCCTTCGTCTTGTCATCTCCCCCCTCCCCCCCCCCTTGCTAGCCCTCTCCCACACCAACAAAGATGAAGGAACACAACTTCAGACTCTACCGCGGGGGTCTCAGCGGTCTCCATCTGGACCAACTGCAACCCAGACTCCATATAACCCAACTGCTTCTCAATGATTCCCCTTCTTTCGTAACCAAACACACGTAAAGTCAACATCACAGGTGAAAGAATGAATAGAAATCTTTCGTATTGAATGAATTAATCATCCAAACGGGATGGACGAGAGCCAAAATATTTTTCAAGCATATGCATATACAGCCAAGCCAGACGATGACAGTCGAGCCAACCTGAAAGTGAAGTACGACTGGAGTCCTTGACTTTGGCAAAGTGACGCAGTCGAGGCCGTAACGACAGATGGCTCTGGGATCAATGACAAAGATTACCCGTAAGAAGAAAAAGACTGATTTTCATAAAAGAACGAGACCGGGCTTGGTCGCTCCGATAAGAACCTCAGACCTTGCTTGGCTACATGGCGCTCTAGCTTGGTATACCGAGGTAGTCCCGTACCACCTCCTAAGGAGGGAAATATAACGCTTTAAAAGATTCCTATCAACTCTTTCGGATCTCGACGCGACGTTGTATGTTGTGATTATCTGAGATCCGAGAAGGCCGGGCAAGCATAGTTTACACAATGCATCGTGCTGCTGCCAGATAAGAGGGACTCGCTCGACACGACGCTTGGCGACGCACTTTTATATACGTATACATATACTTGACTCCGTTTTCTCACAGTTCTTTCACGAGCCGTGAAATATCCTTCTGGGTAAGCGCGTACCGAGTGCACGTTATAAAAGGTGAGAAATGACAGTGCAATCAATATGTATATATATAGCAGTCACTATGCTCGTTCTCCTTCGCAACACAACTTGCATATCGCTACAGTCAAATGTACATCCAGTGCAGTTTTGTGCACGGCGTCTACACTCGAGAATTTATAATCGCTCGCGAGTCTCGTCATTTCCAGGACAAGGTAAATTCTCGGGCCTAACGAGCTGGCCCGTAAAGTCGGTTAGTTAACGTTACGCAAGTTTTTCAGTACCGACGTCCATTAGCGCACGGTAATTTGTATACACAGCATTGTGACTGCTTTCATTTCACTTGGGAATTACACGTCCTGGATACTTCAGCGTAGAATTTATCCCCGCGATAAACATGTCGGGTTAGCCTTGAGCATTCGATGACGTACGGTCTTCTTTCGTGTCTCTATGGCTTCTCTCTGTATATATATATATATATATTGCTAACGTCTCTTACCGGCCATTCCATGGGATCCTTCTCACGTACCACCGTGCAGTCCTAACGCGAGATCTTCTCGTGGACCAACTCAGCATCAAAAAAATCTCCCTACCAGACTCTACTATTTATTTAAGCGATATCCGCGAACGCCACTTGTCCGTGCCTTACTTAATACCGAGCCTTAAGACTGATCCTCACAGCATCCCACACACACGGCTCGTTCGTTCGACCGCACAAATTTCTCCATATCGTTGACGGATAGCTCGCAGCTGATTTTTACCGTGGGAATAACAAGCATTTTAAACGTCATGACGTTCCTGCTCGATATTGCCACGTGGATCTTTATCTGTCAAGTTGACATTGCACTCACGATGACATTTATCACTCGACACTGACTCGTTCCTTATTTCGTCGTGTCAATGAGCCAATAAGTATATCTGGGCTTTCGATGAATTAGTCTCGAGCGTAAACGAAATCGAGTGTCCCGTCTGATAGCTGAAAGAGAAACTTGTTCGAAAGGGATTCTCGATGAAAGCCAACTTATACTAAGCGGCTTGGCAACCACGCCACTGCGCTCTTCTTCTTTTTCGTTTCAACCGTCTCATTCGTGGTACTCGCGGACTCGACCAAGCACATGGTGCCCATAAAGTCCCTTGGCCATAGAAATTCCATGGGATACCCCCTCCCTTCATCCCCTCCCGCCTCACCGCTCTCGCGACAACCTTAATCACCTTGCCGTTCCTTCGACCACGTGCTCCTCAAACTTACGACGATTGTTAACATACGTAAGGACAACCCGACCGTTTCCTATGCATCACCCTGCAGTCCCTGGTCTACCTACCCACCTCCCCATTCCTGCCATCCCTCAATTCTTTCTTCAACACTTGACACCGTAATCTCATTGACAAATCCCGTCCTTGATTTGTGACTCTTTTATATATTCATTTTATAGGTTTTTTAACGGACTCTCACCCCCTACCCCCTCGACCCTCACCGCCGAGACTGGGTCAAAGGTCTTTGTCGCATTTCCAGCCACTGTGTCATCCCCTTGTCGGTGAACCAACGGTTATCTTTATTACCCTAAGCGCGTGAAACGTGTAAAGTGTGTAAAACGTGTAAACCTCCCTAGGATTCGTTCTCTCCGCACCGTAACAACTTAAACACCCATGGTTTGTGTTACCGGCAACCCCTGGACTGTTTACGAGCTCCTAGACTCTCGTACGGTACGGTTTGCTTGGTCGTGCGTGATCTGGATGCTGGTATCTCGAATGCATTTCTCTGTGAAGCCGTTTCCAAGCATCTCCAGGCGTTGACGGGACCTCGTGGTTTACTCACGTGGTGTGAAATGTGTTGTTATTGCCGGGTGGAAAAACAGTGATTAACTCTTGGGATCGTCTGTCTGTTGCTCATTAGCGATTTGTGGTACACGTAGAGGAAGAACGTAAGAGCTCGATTGGCTTGCATTTTAAAATCGGACATTTAATCAGCCTCAGTCTGGTTACGTCTATATGAGTGTCGGAACGTTGCTGACGGGAGGCAGTAATAAGAGCGTCGCGACGCCTGTCGAAAATCCCTATGGTCTTCTCGGGTCCTTGTAGAATCCCAACACCTGTTACTAGTCTTACCTACCCACCCGGAGGAGCAAGCAGGGCGGACAAAGTCGCAATTTTACACGCCTACGTTATCCTCCCCTGGGACAACCTGAGGTCTCTTGTTCATGGCGAAACTTTATATCGACCTTTGTCACCTTTGCTATCTGCTCAAACTCTAGATAGAAATTGGTATCCCACTCGCGGAGACCCGTGCGCACGTGGCTGTAACCAGTTTCTCGTACTTATCAATTGGTAATTAAAAGTCCGGATCTGCGACCCGATTTAATTTCAATTTCAACTACAGTCGAAATTCGAACCGCTCTGTCGGAAGTCATCGAAATTAACAGCTTCCTGTGAAAATGTATTTTCACGCCTCTCTACTATTTTTAGACGTGTACTTTTTTTCGTTATCTAACATATCGCGCTGCAATTTCACGATAACAATGACCTTCGTAATTGTTATGCAATCTCTCTCCCCTCCTACTGCCTGTCCAATGGTCGTTTCCGCAACGGCACTCGTTATCAGGAGAATCAATGGGTCCACTGGTACACACGAAAATCGTCAGGATCATTAAAAATCGCTAATCCAGTTTCATCTGCATTCTCGGTGGGTTTCGCTCGGGACAATAGAACGACAACCCGTTATGCTTGGTGCGTTAATTGTCATTATCATCGCAGGCTGTGCTGTAACGGGGCTTATCGTGTCGTATCTTGAATAACAAAATGTAACGAGTGTCGTCGTTATTTCGATGCTATCCGGTTTTGTCGAGCGGTGCATTCAGAATTCGTCATTCTGTAGGCTCTGTCAGTTTCCTTTTCATCTGACGATGACGCGACTTGTCGTCTCTCGCAGCATCCCCTAGCGACGTCAGGGACAGGTACGCAGGGAGAGCGAAGGAGAGGAACGAAGGAGAACGGTGGACCGTGATGGAGCGGGAGTGCAGCCGGCGGTTTCTTGTCGGCAAAGGGCGCGGAGGAGGACGGGACGGGGAGGGGAGAGATGCTGGGGCATTGAACCGCCCTCGGCATTCCCTCGTCTTTCTTTCCGTTTCACGGCACGTCTCCTCTTCTCTCTTCTCTCTCTGTCTTTCTCGCTCTCGCTTTACTCGAGACTCTCTTGCTCCTCTCTTCGCTCTTCCTTTATTCACTTCTCTCGCGCTAGATAACTCTTCTGGCCTGGCGCGCACGTCCAGACACAGGTCCAGTATAGATCAGGACTTCAGTCCTCCGTTTGATGCTGTACCAATGTTCGTGTTCGTTTTACTTGTTTTAGCCTCCTTCTTTCTCTCACTCGCTCTCGATTTATCTATCTGCCTTTATTTTGCTTTGTTACCTTCTTGTTTCGTAGACACACCCACAGGATACCTCAAATTACCCAATAGCACTAGCGGCACTCGTGTTCCGTTTAGGTACTTCCGCTATTTAACGCAGCATCAAACTCATTGGACGTTAATCGAATTGATTTGAGTGAATGAAGTCGAGGGGCGCTGTGCGCATGCGCGCTGTATGATATTTGATGTACACAGTCTTATGGGTAAGAGGCAGAGTGTTGTCGTTATGGAATCGATATCGGTCGATACACGTAATAGAATTTATCGTAATTGACACGGTTCGTCATATGGATCTTGTATATAAGTATAAACGGATGGCGTGACGGAGACGTGGAAAAGTCGATTAAAGCAAACTTCTTTGAATACTCGTGCTTTAATTATCATCCTTACTTTACTCGCTCGCTCGCTCGCAGGTGATGCAATTCGCACGTGTAACGTAAAGGCTGCCATGTGTTTCCCATGTCCAAGCAAATTCAGCAGCTAAGCGTGCGGCTAAAATAATAAGCGGATGCCAGGTGAAAAATCATAATGGTAGGCGAAAGAGGTCAGAGCGGCCCTCGGCTCAACGTCCGACTCAATATATTCTATTGGTTTCTGGGTCAGGGAAAATTATGTCAGCACTGAATTAAACCTGTTTGCGTTGACCGACATGGCCGCTGTATGATAACGTAAGCCTCTATCAACCGTCCGCTTACGTATATCCGTCATTGCGGAAATTCCATCGATAAGCATTTGTGCATCTGCGATCATAATAACTTTCCACCACGAGTCTTACTATGGGATCTCGTCTAGCTTCGGATAAGCTTTGTCGTCGTTCTCGTGCGGTACGGTGGCGCCGCCGCAACGGATGGGCCTGGAATTAATCGCTACTGAAACAAATATACTGTAGAAGATGTCAGTTCAGGGGAATGGAAAATTCACCCTTGACTGACTGACTGACTGACTGACTTGGTTGCGCGAGCCTTGCGTGTAGTCAACTCGTGAATGTACTTATGTATGTCTACGGTATTAATAGAAGCCACCGTTGCATTCTGGGAAGTGCACACCAGTCGGGAACTAGAACGGGAATACGCAGTTTGGTGTTTTTAACGTATAGATAAATATTCGTGCAACCATAGGTTATACGTGTCCTTGTATGTACATTACTTCGCATTTGCATACGTGCATTCCGTATTCGTTACTGTATGTGTATAACAAATACGGAATTAAATCCTTATCGGTATCGTCCCATTCACACGTTCCGTCCTTGTATTCTCGTATGCATTGCCGATACCAGCGGTCTAAGTTCACGCATAATTTATCGCTACGTATCAACAAGTCTATTCTTTCGTTATGAATTAGTGCATCCCGCCTAACGTGACACTAGTCTCTTGCCTATTGTCACTCGCTAAACACAGGCAGGCAGACCCGGCTTCCTCGGGAATCCTAGGAATGAAGGATTCCGAACGCATAAGAATGGAGGGACTGCGCGACAGGATGACAATGAGTGAAAGGGGTTGAGGAGGAGGAGAAGGGGAAGAGTCGTCTTCCTCTTGACGGCGGATTCTATCCAATAATAGATTCTGTTCCGTTCCTCGAGCGCCGTCTTACAAGGTTCCCATATAACAAATAAGGGCGTCGCGACGCCTCCATCAGCGTTCCCTTATCCATACGCTCTTACGTCCCGCGAACGTGCACGTTTCTCGCGACCGAATAAAAACCCGTGAAACGCGAAGACACGTATATACGCCATTCGCTCGCCGTAAGGGCATTTCAAATGGACCACAGCATCCAATTTGTCGTGAGCCACGCGTGTCGTCCTTTTTTTTTTTTCTTCCACCGCTCTCTGGCCTCCGTGGGAAAAACGTTTGTGGGTATTTAAAAAAAATTTTTTTTCACTTCGCCTCATGCGTATCTTCTATCCCTTTCGTTCAATCCCCTTTAGCGGTTTCTCGTAAAAGACGACTCTCACTCTTCTTACCACCGAGATGTCTCGCTGCACTTGACTTTTTTTTTTTTTTTTTTTTTTTCTCTTACGCTAGCGACTCGTTAACAAACTCTTGATTTTCTCCCTACGCTCGTTTAACGCACTGCCTGCCATACGTGTGTGCGCGCGCGCTATCTTCCTGCCACTCGAAAAATAATTATCAGTTTGAACTCTCGACGATACTTACGAGCGGCACGAGAATTCTCATCGGGCTCACCGATGATGTCTCCGTGAGACGCTTGAGGATTTAATGTGTTTGGGGTATATCGTTGCTGCTTTGTAGCGACGGTGATCGGCGGGGTGGAGAGAGAGAAAAAAATTAAAGCGGGTCGTTTAAATAGAACGGCGAGCGACAGATGATCCTCCTGGTGGGTCTGTCCTTCGGTGAAATTATGTCACTTCCAATTATCATAAACGTTCTAGCATTACGACGGAGGGTCGGAGCGTAACGTTTTAATCGTCTGTTATTATTGCGTTAAAAATCCACGTCTCTTTGCCACGTTGCTACTCGTTGAAATTTTCGATCCCACCTGTTGCCGTCGACCAGTTTTCATGTCCTTTGAAAGCCGCTTCTGACGGGCACTGCCGTACCGACGTTTCCACGTGTCTCTAAATACCCGTGTTACGTTAGATGACGTGACATTTGTATAAATAATATTGCACAGTCGAATGACGTTTGGTCGACGACAAAAGTAAACTGTCGATTGCTGATTCGTAAGCAGCTAGGCAGTCGCTCGTATCGAGTTATTAAGATGCACACGAGTGCGCAATTTTGCGCCTTCTCGAATTCAACAGTCTTTAAATATCGGACGGCACTTTTTGTGCAATCGATAAAAAGTCCCGACACGCTTTTAAATACATCCTCGTATCCTACGTCTTCGTAAATACGCAAAGGTTAATGTCAAAATCCAATAACCCATGCGACTTGTCTTCGTGTTGTCACCTCAGAGCCTACGCAATTCTCGGCTTAAACGTTCAGCCGTACATTCACTTACCGATCACGTCGATATCCAAGCCGAGCTCTGGTTCTTCTTAAGCGATGCTCACACCGACATTGCCTGACCATAATCGGTAACTTGACCAACCGGTCAATTAGCAAGATCTAAGATATCACTGGTCGAACGAGTGTCAAGGCACCGACGTCGCGACGCTGATACCTGCCACATTGGAAATAACGATATTTACATTGCGTCAATATTACGACCGACGGTCATACGAGGAAGCGTGAGGTCATCGAGAAGAACCGGAAGTAGGTCATGGCTACTGGGCGGGTCTAGTTTATTGACACATAATACATACAGACCTCAGTTGGCCAGTATAATCTTCGTGAATTCTCGTGATATATCGAGAAATTCACAGAGCATTTTCGCAACGCCGTAGTCCACGGCCGGAAACCATTCGTACCTAGGAAATTCAGCTAGAGTTCCTTCGCAGTCTGGCTAAGGTCTCGAGGAAGTCTCGCTACCCGTTGGCTCTGTGCCTAAGTGACGAGCACGTGTAAAAAGCTCTAGCTTCATCCCTTGTAGTTCCCATGCCAACGAGTCGCGGGACTTGGTTAAGCTACTCGCTATAACTGATCAACGAGCGACATCCTGCCAACGTGCGACACGTGCTGTACTCTCGATTCTGAAGTCCACGCGACGAGCACGAGGATCGACACCAGTCCGTTCTAAGTCGTGCGAATTATTAGCTCCCCCTGGTGCTTTCTTGTCCCCGTATAAGTAATCACGTACTGAACTCGGGATCAAAGTCCGATTTATGGCGCCAGTCATTACCTATCGTGCACATCAGCAAGTAACCTTCGCAAGCCGCGCGTTCTCTAAACCACCGAGCCACTACGAATTCTTGGTTCAATTTATCGTCACCGCGGTCCAGACAGACTCTCGATCTTCACGGTATCTGCTTACAGACGCGCTTGAAACGGATGTTGATAAACCGGCTCGAATTCCACAGGGATGATTGCAGAAGTAGGATGGGGGGTAGGTGGGTACGTGTCGGTAGGGATGGTAATGAGGCAGATAGTCAGCACCTTTGTCTACGCTATGCTCGAGCACACTGGTAAGCATATGTGGAACGTACACACATGCTCGTGCAACATAAGGAAATAGAATGGAATAGAGACCGAGTCTCAATTAATCTTTAAATTGGTCAGCCGCGTCGTGACTCACGATTCTCTGATGACACGTACCCCACACAGCTGTCCGCTATGATATTTCTCCAAGATGCGTGGGAATCCACGAGAGTCACGTATTACGAAATCACCACCTATGCGTAGTTCGCGTTACTCGTACTTCCTGCTGTCACATTGGATTCGCTCGAGATACGTCGTGAAGTTGCACATCCTATCGTGATGCAGATACCATTAGCCTTGATGGACTCTGAACGCGTCTCTGGCTTCCCAGCGAGGGCTTCTCCAAACAAGGGAAAGTATTAGACCCTCGGACTGGCTACGTGTGTAGGGTTAAACGACTTCGTGATCGGAGTCCACCATGAGGCTCTTTTCTCTCTCTCTCTTTCTCTCTCTCTCTCCACACCAGGTTCATTGTTCCACGATACCTCGTCGCCATTGGCAAAGAGAACCTGCTCGGCAACTAGAAATTCTTGCCAGGAAGACGAGAGTGCATCTACGCTTTCTGGTACAGCTGTAGTGTGTATCGTGCGTTTGTATATATGTATATATGTAATCGTTAACAAATTTCTACATTACCTTTGACGGCCATTAGGTGCCACGCCGATAGCAGTCGATTTATACCAAAGTAAGTATGACGAGTCTGACACCTACGAGCTGCTAAGAGAAAAAGCAATGCCTTTGGGATTTGGGTCAGGGTTCGCTGTCGTTCGTTTTTGCGTGCTGGCTTGACTACACGCGTGATCAACGATACGTGTGTAGTCTCGTGTTAACGGCAAACTGTCCCATGGGCTGTTTGCACTTTGTCATCTGGTGTGATATTGACACTGGCCTAGCGAGGCAGCTTCCTTGGCTTCGTCCTATTTCCTCTTTCTCTTATTCGTGCGCTATTGGGCTTTCCGAACCTCTCTGGTAAGGTTAACTCTCTTCCTCGCGTATTCTCGCTTCTATCGCAATGCCGTCATAACCCACAAACCACCTTGGACCGACTGGCCTAACACATGGATTAGTAAGCTCTAAATCGAGACGTGATGCTATCGAGGCTAGGACGAAAATACGACGTGAAAAGCAGCCAATGCGAATTCCCCTACTAAATAATTTCTCTTTACGTACGAATAGTCGCTCGGGGACTCTCGTCGTTCTCTCTGGTATCTTCTAGGCGGAATGTCGGTACTGACTGTACCGTATAGACGAGCGGTACGAATGGCTGAAGTCTCGTGGATCGCGGGTATAAAATCTATTATGGGAATCTGCCGTTACAGGAGAATCTCTAGGGGTTTGTTTACAGCGCCTCGACGCTTCACTCCCTTTGACTCAGATGGCAGCACCGAGGCTCGAGATACTGAAACGACCGGCAGATCGCTGCTTCTGAAAGATAAATGCATTTCTGCCTTTCCTTCCCTCTTGGCACGCGGCCAAAACCCTTCTCCAGTCTGTTGCCCTTACTTTTGCCCTTTCACGAGACACGGTTATTTCTACACTCCGCTACAGTATGTACATGCTGCTACTCGCTCGCTGCCTCGGGGCTTTTCTACGATTGCGACTATCTGACTCGGCGTACCTTTACGCGTCGGTACGAGTGCAGGGTATTATTGTTTTATTAGGCTCATGGGCTTTCACCTGGGACGAGGAGCTACGAAAGAAATGTCCGGGACAGTGACGTGCAGGGACGCCAGGTAACGCTCGAGTCGTGATACGCAGACCAATTGCCGACACTCCCCGTTTCCGCCTTTCTTGTTATTCCTATCGGTTGCTTTTTATGACACGATTGTACTCCAGACGAGACGACGCGCGCGCCTCTACGGGAAAAAAAATGAGTCAATTCCAGCAGGCAGAAGTGCGTGACTTTCGGTAATAATAATTATTAAGTCGTGGTGGAATTTGGACTGGCTTGGTAGGGGTAACTTGGGTCGAGTTACGTCACTCGTTTCGTATGCATCAACCGTGCCAGCAGATGAACGATGCAGTCGAGTGACCAAGGAAGAGCGCAATTTAATCGCGCACTGTACATTGGACGTTATCTGTCAGCGTACGCGACTTCGTCAACCGCTAAAGGCAAAGATAAACAGTGTACTAAGATTACGTGCTGACTACGTGTTTACATTACTCTTAGCCAGTATCGTCCCTACTACCGATTCTTTCTTCACTTTGCCGATACCATGTAGATGTCATTGTGGTTTTTCATAATTAATTCGTCAACCTCTTGCGTGATGTTTCTATAATATCTTTTTTTAGAATGCTTATGACACTTATGGCGGTTAATGGATTCTCATAAACGACACCATACGTTTACCGGTTATATGTATGTCTTACGCGTGTACACTGCTATGGGGGAGAGGATTATCTCATCAAGCCAAAAAGCTGAAATCTCGTCATCGGGTTTCAGTAGGAGACGCATAACAGCTACTGACCCGACTCCTCGCCATGTTTGGTCGGACTGATCCACCACGGGGTTTTTGGCTCGCTGACTGGAGAAGACAAAATGCGTGTCCGTCCGCTGGGAAGAATCGAGTTAACTCCAGCTAATGAGAACGTTTGCTGGATTAATTGCCCACGCTGGCTTGAATGACACACAGGACTATTCAGCTTGGATAGATTGTCAGATTTCAGTGTGTAAGGCGATCACTTTTCTTTTGGTCAAACGTAATTCGCCAATTGTCAAAGTCGGAAAAGTTTTAGACTTTTTAAACGTCTTTTGACAATTTGCCAAAATCGTCAATCGTGCAATTGTATTTATGCCAAAAATTATAGTGCTCTGTGCACACGTCCCTTTTTTGAGTACTGTACGAGTATGTCTGTCTCTTTCTTACTCATCTAACACACTGTGGGTCTGTCTCTCTCGCACTCGCAGCAAGCATAGGAAACCTGAAAATCTCGACAAATTTTCTCCTACGTCGATCTTGCTTGCAATTCTCTTTTTTTTTTTACCGAAAGAAGTTTCTCGCTGATGTACAAAAATCACTATACTTTACGTATTCGAAGCGATTGAATAAAGGCTGGCAAATCCAACCGATCCCCTCCGGGCGGATTCTCCCTGAGCCATTAGATCGTTAGTCAAAGCTGAGATACATCCAGGCTGTAATTCGTTAAATCAAACAGGATCAGTCGTCATCCCAAGGATGTGAGGAAGGCACACCCAGACCTGCAAGAATGTCAAATGTCCGACCGCATTTCAGATTCCTCGTACGACTCCGTATTTGGAATGGTTTGGATGTTCGAACGTGACAAAAAATAATGTCACCCTAGACCGATGACATCAGTACACGATGTCATCCTTGCGTCAGGACTTTTTAGGACACTCATCATCATCGCGCTCACGTCACCCGTTGAAACGCGTGTCTAACATTCGTAACCGAGATATACGGTTATGTGATTTCTCTATTATGGTTATATCGGTATACGATTATCGTAAATGCGTTTGAATCATCCCAAGGGATGAATACTCGGCCGCTCGCCATTTTATCTGACAAGGTCGTCTGCACCACGTGCTCCGTCGTAAAGGATGTCTCTATGTCGTGTCAGCAAGGTCAAACGTCACGGCAGGAGTCCGTTACATGACGACTTGTCAATTACAGGACGATAAATATCCGGGGGATGGTACTGGGTGGGGTGACGTTCCAAGTATACCAACCAACCCTTACCTAACAGATTCACGTAAAACAGTGACTGAATGATGTATTGGCTCGTGAACTATGACCGCACCCTTAATATCAGCGCTGCGTGTGCTTGGCCCAATTTCTGTTTTTAACGAACCATCCCCCGGCCGTTCGACGAGCTTTTATCAACCCTTATGGGAATCTCTGTCTCGCGTTATGTTATTCCGTTAAAACGAGAATCCCATGATCCATGGTATTCTGTGTCCGCGCTGGTGGTTCTCGACAGAAACGTGGCGCCTGTCGTCTTTTACCGAGGGGATGGAAAATAATTGTTAGAGACTGAGGTGACGCCACGTGGGGCTGCTGCTCGACGACCATTAACCTAGATTCATCCCCCTCGGTCATGCCTCCCTAGCTGCTGTGTTATTCACCACTGGCACCTCGTACGTATATCTATGGGGAACTGCGTTCTAGAATTAACCGAAAGAAACGCCATATGTTAGGCTGTTTTAATGGCTCGGCGATGGCTGTGAAGTTTACACGAGGTTGGGAAAGGTTTTGGTGTCTGTGTCTCTTGTGAATTTCCACTTAGTCCGGGATACTCGTGAATTTCGTGAGGGATTTTACGACGGCGAAGGGTGGTTACCGAAGGGGTAGATTTGCTCGACCTAGTTTTCACGAGTGCAGGGCGTGGTAGCCGAGATGAGCGATATATGAGGAGAAGAGTTCGGAACGGTCTGCTGGCACGCAGGGGCGTGTGAGCACTTTGTTTTCTCTTGTGAACTTTTGGTCTTTGTTTCTCCTTTTTTTTTTTTTGCTCCTCTCTTTCAACCCCTATTTGTATTCCAGCTCTCTCTCTCTATGTTTCGCCGTTACACTCACTTTTCCGCCAACCGTTTGATCCGCCCGAGTTGCAGGAAGCTACGAGGGTTGATGGCTACCTTACTATACTCTTGTTGCCTCCCGGTATTATTAGAATAGAAATAGGAGCGGTCGCGTGCTAGAAATCTAATTTCGACTTCGACCAAGAGCAGCCACTACGAAAAATTCCTCGAGACTAACTGGAATCTATTTTTCACTTTAATTACTGCTACGAGTTGCTGTTCTTTTTCGTTGATTATCTTATTACGGATTATTATTGTTATTATTGTTATTGTTGTTGTACTTCGGACTACATGCATTTTTACATGTTGCAGGGTGGTCCAGACCCAACAAGGATTTCGGCAATGATTACCCTGAAGATGCAGAGAATCAAGAGGATGAATATTTTGAGGATAATGATTCTGACAAGTCTCAGAATAACCTGGATCCACCGAAAATCGAATCTCAACCTGTAGCCCTTAACGTAATAGTTGGCGATACTATCAGATTACCCTGTGTAGTGAAGCACGCAGGTACGGAGCTATTTTTAAAAAATTGTCATACGATGGATCCGTCGGCAATGTATGCGGTGATTGTTTTCTTATGCACATTCGAATATCTTTGATTTTTCAGATTCCGTGGTTGTTTTATGGAAGAAGGACGACGAGATCCTCTACACTGACGACACAACGTTCAGCACTGACACTACTAGAATGGAGTTGGTTAATAACAGCTTAGTAATTAACAATGTAACCCTCGATGACGCCTCGGAACGTTATGTTTGTGAATTGACAACTAAACCTGTCACTGAAATTGTGCACAAGGTATTTGTTAAGCCCGAGATCATGGTGACACCTTCGAAACACGTGGTGGTCAACAAGGGCGAGACCCTGGAGCTTGGATGCAAGTCTAATCGGCAACCGAATGCTGAAATCAAATGGGCCCGAGAAGTAGGTCTAATTATAAGGAAATTGAGAGCCTTGTGATTTTTGTGTGATAATTTTAATTGTTTATCCTTAAATATGTATTTCGCAGGGAACACGATTGCCCGCTGAAGACGAAATTGTTCGGCGCAATACTGTTAAGATTCATAAAGTAACAGCAAATCATGCTGGCCGTTATCTATGTTTGATCGATGATCATTCAAAGAGTCCACACCATGAGTCCATCAAGGTTGATGTCAATTGTGAGTTAATAAATGCTCCAGGAATGTTTTCCTTATTGTGCAGCAGCGTTATTAGTCATCCAATTTATTCATTGCCATTATAACTAGTTGATGATTAATTTTTCTGTTCACTATGACTCTTTGCGGTTTAATTAGTCATTTTATTGTTTGGATATGCTCATTTGTAGACCATTCGTGTTCAGAATCTTTGGGTTATAAATAAGTTTATTACCTTTTATTTCAGACTCGCCGGAAATCGAAGTGGAGCAGGAGACTGTGCATACTGGCACGGGATCAGATTCTGAACTTTCCTGTATCGTTAATGCTTACCCGGCCGCCAATGTCACGTGGTACAAGAAAGGGAAACTTCTGGTGCCAAAGAAGGACAGAATTCTCATGAAAAACATTGAATCGAAACATACACTAATAATTAAACATACCATGAATAGTGATCTCGCCACATACACGTGTCAGGCATCGAATTCAATGGGCACTGTTAGTCGAAATATTTCCTTGACCGGTATGAAACTGTTTCGTTAAAAATATCCGTCGGTAAAGTAGATCGCTCTTTTGAATTGTCAGTTAACGGGTAACACATCATTTTAGGTGTACCAACCAAAGCGAGACTCGTCAATGGACAATTAGAAGAGAATGACACTACTTTAATTCTAAAATGGCGGCTGCAATCTTTCTCGCCGATAACTGAATACAAGGTACGTCCTCTTGTCTCGTGCATATAACATTGCTGGAACACGAATAACCAGTTTTATCTAAACGCAAGGAATTATTTGCAGCTGCAATATCGTCGCAAAGGTGAGAGTTCCTGGATAAACGTGACGCCTACAGTGACAGACGGTAAAGGAGCTGATGAAACGATCTACACAGTTGAGCATCCATTGAAAGGATTGAAGTTTGGAGAATACGAGGCGATCCTGGTAGCTAGAAATGATTATGGTTGGTCGCCAAAAGGATTGGCGCCGATCTTGTTCAATGGAGGTAAAATCGATACAGAATTATGTATTTATCAGAATTATCATTTAAGCACGTTACTCGTGTATTTCGTATGGTTATGAATTATTTGCTGACTTATTTTTGCTTTTCTTTTAGAATACGTGTCTGTGGAAAAATCAAAGAGTGGTACGTTTTTATTTTTCTTTACTTCCTTTGAGTCATTGTCGTCTTGCACTCTGGCAATTATACGCACGATTAATTATACCGACAATAATTTTCTTTTTAATACAGCAACGGGCACGGCTGTTCCGTCAAGGTCGCTCCTGAGATTCACGATACTTCTTCTAGTCGTTTCTTGCTACATCTCGACAAATCTTTAATTAACTCGAGACACGAAATTCTACATAGGTAAGAAAAACACGGTTATTACATAGTGAATCGGTTCTGTATTACACAAATGACTATTGACTATCAATCAATAGAGTATGGAACGTTGCCATTATCATATGCAATCAACAAGCAAAGTATCTGCAATTAATAATTGTTTGCTTTCTTCTAGTTAAATTGCTGCAGCCAAAGCATAGACACCAGCCGGCATCGTGGTGGATATTTTAATCTAACGGGTACTGTTGTGCCTAATGAAAGTGCCCTTCGATTAAAACAATGGAAGAAACTCAGGCATTACGTTTGCTCTTCATTATCGGCCATCGGAGTTCTCAGGAGTTATTCTTGATGTCCCAGTGCGAATATACCCAGTGCATTCAGTCTTATCTTGAAATGCAGGAATCAGTCGATAAGAAAGAGCGCTTCATGAAAAATGGATACCGACAGTCCAAATGACTTGGTATCCCTTCAAAAACGTATACCATATTATTTTACTATAAACTCCCGTTTATCACAGACCATGGCCGATAGCGAGAAGATTCAAGAGACATGCGGAATTATGAGCGGATACAAATTACAAATGGTCCTATACCTGTATGTATATTGAATACTGCGAAGACATACACGTAATCGTCGATATACACGTAACATGGGACGAGCTCCTTAATCTCTTATCGTATTACTTGGTGGTTAAAATGGCGACGACGGTATCTCTAAGCCTTTCCATACTACTTAAATCGGAATGAATCATGAGAATCGATCTCTAATGTTCTCTGATCATTTCCAATTATTTTGCCGTCACCTCTAGGTCTGTCGTTTTACCAGCGTTAAGTCCGCGGAGGCATTTTAATGATAAACTTTTAATGATAAGCAAAGGAGCTAACCCCACATCCCACCCCATCCCTCGTCTTAACGCACACATTACCCCTATTATACTTTCCCTTCGTTTATGAGTCTAACGTAAGAGATGCTATACTTTAAAATATATTTATATACACTTAATACCTATATATAACATATAATATTCACTGTACATGCTATAATGGCCGACGAGATACTCGCGATCATTATTATTGTAATTTATTTTTGTATGCTTAAGAAGATCGAGTTTCGGGTCCTGGGACGGCTCTTTCTTCGTGCCATTCTACTACTTTTGTCTTTGTTATATTCCACCCTTTCTTCGTCTTACATCTGGTCTTCCTTTCTGTTGTCCTTCGTCTTTCTTATTTTTTTAAATTTTCATTCTCTCCCATATTGTTTTCCTGCGCACGAACGAGACCGTCCATTTTGTCGTACGCTAAATCCACGTACCTATATTTCTAATTAATGTTAACAGAGAGGAACGCTTAAGTTTTGTTTCGGCGTTCCTACGATTATATAGTTAGCGAATCGTTTGGCCGGAATCGCGAGATTCCTCGTGAAATTTTTGTATAATGTCAAGTTTTACGGAATCTCGCGTAATCCGGCAAGACCTTCGGCTTTCGCAGTGTTACCTAAGATGTGCAAAGTGATGAATTTACGAGTGACTGAGGATTGCACGAATGTATATAATATTTCTTTACTTCGTTCTCTTCTCTATTCTAGAACTATGAAATTTTTTTTAATCACTCTCCTTCTCGGAGACCTTCGATTTTTTGTTTCGTTTTCTCTTCTCATGTTAATTCTCAGTCTAATCTTATGTTTGGTATAGCAGCAACCGGTAGTTTCGCAATTTTCATCAGTGAAAGGAGCAAGTATCACGTCAGTAGATATCTAAATTTCAATAGATAGAAAAGGGACAAATTTTTGAAGAAAACAATATTTGTGCAAATTTATAAAACGTTAGGTTATCTATGCGCAGCAGTTACAATTGTACTTATTGCACACGGACGAAAGAAATTTGTTTCTCACGCGTTATCACAGAAATATCTTGCATTTCTGTACCTGTTGGAGAACTCGAGATTCCCAAAAGCAAGAAAACAGAGTCTGTGTCGATTATCATTTTCCTTGTCTCTGCGATCTGCAATGTGTGATAGTCGTGCGAATAAGCGTTATCCTGTTCAATGTAACTGAATGACATACATTATTTTTGGGAAACTATACCTTAAAGAAACTACAATGCTGTGGCTGATTATCACGTGTACAGCTTACTGTTGCCTTAATCATTGTAGCGCGTACAATCAAAATGAAAGAAAAAAAATTAAAAGAAAGAAAAAATTACGAACGAAGAGAAATGATGTCAGGTGATCATCGAACGGTACAATCAATTGATTGATTGATCAGCTTTGGTGGTAAAACGTAAATAAATTAATTATAACACGAAATATTCTTGAAACACAGGTTTATTGCACATTTACTACCAAACCTACGTTCATGCTATTCGAGACCTTTAATAATTCATTCGTTTCACTTGGTTTTTGCAATTTTGCGAAACCCTCTTGTGACGAAGGATTCACCTTTTTATCACTACTATGCTCTCCTCCTATGAATTTGCACGACATCAAATACCAGAAACTTTGTACTGCAGCCTTCACGAGTCCTGTTGAAAGATACTTGGTTCAGTATTTTTAGAGCAGAATTAGTCGTTCAATTAAATTATTACTAATCACGCTTACCGTTTGTTACAAATACACCACCAACAATGGCGCATAGCTTAACCACAAATTGTCTTAGCGAATCTCGCTCTTCCGTTACGTCGATTTTTAAAGCGCTGGTGTCGTATTTGAAAAATATTCCTGGAGTACCGTGAGAACCTTTGTGATGATTTATTGGCCTCTCGTGATCCTTCACGCTGTACTGATAAGTCTTTGACGTTCGGAGTAACGTGCTGATATCCGTGGGTACCACTTCCACAAAATATTGATACAGCATCATATCTAAAATTGAAAATAATAAGGAATAGTATTCATGAAAATTTCGCCACCGATTATTTCAATTCACTATGAGCAGTGTTACGTACTGTCAGTGGCGATTTTTTCATCACCCTCGAGAGGATGAACGATTCCTGGACTCGGTTCGCCGAAGGAGAATCGATTGATCCTGTGAGTGAAATTATAATCTTTATCCGTCATAAACGCGGATATGTGTACGTGTCCACGTGGCAGTGATAACGATTTACCGGCAGTGATATGAAAATTACCGGCCACCTTGTGCACTTCCAAGGTACCATAAACACGGCAGGAGTCCTTAGGATAACTTGGAATTGTTGTCCTGAAATAGATAATTTTAAATACCTTTCCTCGTTCTAACTTTTTATCATATTATGTTTACCGCTATCGACACGTTACCTATTAGGCATTTCGCTGAAGAGAGTAACTTGATTAGACTTCCATAGAAGCTCGTGAATCGCATGATACTCTTCCCTGAGGTAGGTATTAACGTGTTTCAAAGCATCGAAATGCAATCGCTGTTCTCGCGATAACTCCCACCACGTGTCCTCTTCCTTGAGGGGTTTGAAACCGATTAAATTTTGATTTGTAGAGTCGAGTACATCCGCTCCTATCCTGCTGCACGGCATAGCAACTGTTATGTCGACATTAATTTTGAGTTTGGCATCGATTTCAAGATCCGGTGTAAAACGAAATCGTAGTCTGCTGTCCAGAAAATACCTCGTCTCGGAGAAGATGAGGTAGGAAATGGCGATGAAAACGAACACAGAAACTAAAAAGAAAGTCAGAAGTATTCTAAGGTTAGGTTAGGTTAGGTTTTCATATGACTTTTATTGTAATAAACTCACAGGTCCCTCCAACTGCTGACTGCTCGACATAGGTTTCTGGTATTTTTGGAAAGGCGTCAAGTTCCTTTATAGATTTTATATTCACAAATCTTCTTCGTAACATTTTGTACGCTTCCGGTGCGTTCTGCTAGGCACTGCGTTAAGAGCTGTTGACAGCATTCATATTTGTCGTTTACTAACAAGTACTCAAGTAAGCGATTAATTCTTTTTGTCGTTACTGCGAATCCGACATAACGGCGAAAAGTAACATAGAGTATGTTCCGAAATTCACTGCCAGTTCTGTGAACATAGTTGTCTTACTTAGCTACATGCAGATAAACAGGGACAAGAGAATAGTCATAGTTCTGGCAGTGAATTTCGGAACGTACTGAAAGCTGGATACCGTTATGCCCAGCGGCTCAAATGCACATTCTGCCGTCCCATCTAGGTAGAACCGTTTGGTTTGTGGAAAGTCGCGTCGGAAAATGTTCGTTTTAACCTAACAGAACTTTTCAATAAAGATTTTAATCGTGTTTCTACTGAGAAGCTTATTGAATGATAACAAGGCTTTAAGTGAGCGTGTAGTACTCTGGACTGGCAAACGATAAAATTAGGTGAATATTATACACAGTTTTATAGTCCTTAATGTATATTCTGTTTTCTTCGACCTATCCTCGTGTCCCTGGAATGTATTTATTTAAACGCTCACGCAGAAATAGACCTTGGAGTCGTTGAATTATATTCCCTAAATTCCAATCTGTTCTGTAATGTATAATTTTTTTACTTTGTATTTACAGAATAGTAAAATGTCTGAACAATTCTTGGGATGTATGGTTTCTATCAAATATGAGGAATCCATGGGGTGTGATACATACCAGGGTCAGATCGTGGCTTTGGACAGTCAGTTTGTCACCCTGGAAAAGGCATTTTGCAATGGAACACCACATCCTGCCCGACAAGTCCCATTAAAGTAAGTTGATGCCAATATTATTTATATGCCTAGTAATATTGTTTATTTACATTATACAAATTTCATTGCAGTGCTAAATATATTCTACACATCGAAATCATCTCCACAGAGGAGGCTGCATCGAATTCCCGAGATGTACAAACACAAAGTAAAGTCGCAGTAAAGAGGCCAATAGCAAAAAGAGCTGGTAGATCAGTTTCCGAATGCATTCCGCTGGTGAATCAACCAATTTCTGTACCTGGTCAACTGCAGTCAAACAGTTCTAAGAAAGATTACAATCAAGCAAACACAGAAGCATCATCCAATGGAAAGATCAGTATGGAGCAAATAGGGGTAAAATCTGGTCAACAAAAGAGAATATCACAACGACAAAAATGGTTGGAAAGAGATGAGCAGGCATTTGGAACCCCGATAGATCAATCACTGAAGCAGGACTTCGACTTTGAGAAGAACCTGGCGCTTTTCAACAAAGAAGTGAGTAGATTGAAAGACTAGAACTCAAGAAAAGTAATAAAATTGAATATTTGCAGGCTGTGTGGCAGGAAATAAATTCTCTTAAACCGGACATAGTTCGTCAGTCCGAAAATATACGTCCAGGAGGCGCAAAGTATCGTCACGATGAAAACGTGATAGAATCCGAACCTACGGCTTTCCGTCAGATTGTAGTACCATTCGCTGATATGCGTGAATACGTGACAGATGACGGTCTCGTGATACCTAGTATCACCCTGGAACTTCATCGACAGCTGATAGGAGCAGCTGATCGATTGGGAATCAGCTGGGAGCGCAGAGTATGGCAATAATTGTATCCATGAGTTCCTAAGATTGATATTTGTTTAAAACATTTAACCCTATTCACAGGTTGAGCTCCTGGGTCGTGCCGGTGCAGAAATAATCCTCCAGCTCCTGGGCGGAGCACACAGACTGAATCCTAATAATGCCCATCAATGGCCAACGGTGGTGGCCCTGTGCGGTGCTCATAGATCCGGAGCAGCAGGTGTCAACTGTGCACGTCAGCTATCTAGTCACGGAGTAAAAACTGTCGTCTACATCGAGAATTCCGAAGACGTGTTCCTCCTTCAGGAGTTATCACTGTACAAACTCACCGGTAACAAAGTCGAAAGTAAGGTCAAGAATCTTCCCAGTGTCGTAGACCTCATCCTAGTAGCGCTGTGTGAGGAAAACTCTCCAAGAACCGTGACAGCTGTAGCAAAATGGGCGAACGGCAACAGGGCACCCATCTTGGCAATCGAACCTCCGTCATCGGGTACACCTGGTATCATAACGAAATTCAGCCTCCTAGGAGGTTTACCTCTATCGCACAGCACTGACAATGGCCGACTGTACTTGTGCAACTTGGCTCTACCTACAAAGGTCTTCTCCGACGTGGGGATCACCTACAGGTCTCCGTTCGGACCGAAATTCGTCATTCCTCTGCATTCCAATAGCTCCTAGCAGATTCCTATGGGATACGTGACTTCGATAAGGGTACCATAGACCTCGTGATAACATCCCATAGCTATACTCGTGAAGTTCAAGTCTTTGCAAATTGGCTTATCCGTGAGGTTAACCATCCTAATGTGACCGATCATTGTCTTTCGTCAGTATGTCGTGTCCTTATGTTTTTTAATCGTTGATTACATGTGTAGCGCGTCATCTCGAGGACATTTTTAAAGGTTTAACCGGCCGATCATTTCTTACGAACTTTCTCGAGCCCCCACCCCCTCCCACAATTCTCTTCCCACCGCTGCCTCTTCTTTATATTTTTGTCCCTAAATCCCTAATAATTCACGAATAAGTGGCGGATCCTCTACGATCTTCCTTATTTTTCTTTTTTTAGTACGTCTTAATGACTTTCCTATTTTAATAAAACAATCTATCAGGACTCGTGACTTATGTCTCAATTAATAGAGAAGTATATATGTCCAGGTGCTATACCAGAACATTAGTGTCTTATGTCGTACTTCGGGTCTTAGTAGTTGCTTGTCCGATATTATTTATTTTTATCACGACTCCCTCACGACTCCCATACGCCCATTTCATTGTCACCATTTATTCTCATGCTCACTGCTCGTTTACCATTTGCATATCTGTAATATATACCAACTCGTCAAAACACGTAAAACAGATTTTCACAAATTTAATTATGATCGCAGTCTGTCTCACGCAATGGTGCCTGATAGATATGATAGTTGTGTTTTGTTTCTTATTTATTACTAAATCATCAATTTGTAATGCATCCAACCGATTGGACGTCCCTTGACGTTAGTGAGAAAAAAGATGCGTGAATAATAATTGTACATTTTCGCTAGATAAGTCCGTTTCCATATGCGTCGGCCGCGATTCTTGACTTCCTCCTACCGCTAGTCGCAATGCGACTGAGCATCGCATTTCTAATTCAGGAAGTCATTCGTCCTCCATGGCCGGCCGAATACACGATCTGAATTTATAGCATAAATTAAGTAGCAGCGTGTAGTGCGTCCATGGTAACTCGAGTTCACTTATACTTTAGTTTACTGTAAGCATCTAACGCGATCGTTACGTATATTAATTCTGTCCGCCGTCGCGACGCTGGAATCAATCATCGTCAACGCGATTTTTAAGTGCGATACCGATCGATCGAAGGATTTTAATAATCGCAGATCGTCCGGTTAGAAGCAACAATATAGAAAAATTATATACGAGGTAGCACTATACTTGCGGTAGTTTATAAAGTACTATTATAATTTGATTAATTTTTCTAATTCGTGCTCGGCGCAACGATACTTGATTATTTATTAAATTTATAAGTTATTTCTTGATGATGAATTTCTTTTTTCTTTTTTTTTTTTACTTGTGTCCGTCGCACGTTATCGTAATCCCGTGGCGTCTCTTCAGCGATAACAAATTCATCGATTGATACTCATTAATGACGATTGTGCTTAGGCACGTGTACTATCTTATTCAGAAGAATGCATGAAGCACAACGAGATTCAGTCAATCTGGCCGCGTGCGACCATAGAAACGCGTCGTACAGTAGCACGCGAATTGCGTTTATGTAATGTTTGTCGTTCAGAAAGAATTGATAAGACCAAGTGGATTCGTTAAGACGTGGAAGGCAAACGGTTCGCAGTGAGTTGTACGCTGCCTTGGTTCCTTGTTAACAAACTGATTAACAGCAGTTCCTTATACGATCCTGTTTCTATATATTGCGTTTTAAAGCGCAAGAGACGTATCGTATCGTGTGATAACATCCTCTGATAACTAATCCGTGCAATAGAGAAAGACCGGTGAAAAAATATCGACGCAGTACATTGCGATATTTATATTTTATTTTAAGAAACACGATTTTTTCATTATCGATCTAAGAAACGTCATCGTACACGTTCGATGGAAAAAGTTGATTACATTTGACGCCTCCACTTTGTGTTCTAAGCTAAGAAAAAAATTATTATTGTAAACGTAATGACGACGTTCCTCCTCTTCCTTGACTCCGTAGCAAATTAAAATGGTGGCGAAGTGTAGATAGCAAGGAGAAAGAGGAAGCAGAGGAATAAGAAGCTTGTACAAACTCTGAAAATCAGTCATCGACATGACAGCATGGCTTATATGCCTTATCGCACGTTGATTTAAAGTTGTTTCTCTCGTTATCTCTAAATTGTTCTGACTTGAATATTTTCCATTGGGTACTGCCGTTCTAGAGAATCAGACTTAACTAGTTCTCCTTTTCTTTAATTGTCACGGGATAGCATATTGGAGTGCGTCACGGCGTATCGAGATCATTGACAGTTAAATTATATACCGATGGTATTTATACTGAGTATGAATTCAAATTGGAAAACAATCTTGTTATCCATTCAGAGTTTTCTCGAACTTTTTCCCCGTTGTTTCTAAATTATCCTTTGTCTTGCGTTATCGTGGTTATCCGCGACTTTGACTTCTCCAGTGACAGACGCTCCCGAAAAGAGCCCCGGTGAACTGTAATGACAAGAGTGCGGTGGTACTTAGGCAATCTCGAGAACAAAGGAAGTGCTGAAAGAAACAAAGGAGGATGCCAGCCACGTTAACGTATCCTATATACGCTGGCATCGAGCCACCGCCTCCTAGACGAAGAGCCAACACCTGGAACGCACGAAGAAGATCATCTACGACTCAGGAACACGCGGCTGCTCGTCTAGGACGTCTCTCTCTGGTAGAGTCACCGGTAAGGATCACGGTCTGGAAACAGCAATCCATTATTATTATTACATTGTCTCTTGACAGCCTAAAGATAACGTAGGAGAACATAATACAAGACCCTGATCACTTCGATGATGACTTTTTGATCTATTAATCTGGATCACTGGGTAGTCATTATCTTGATAACTAAAACAAATGCTATTCTAGAAATTCTGATTGTGGATGAGGTTACTTATGTAAAGGATAGTAATAGGCGTGGCGTGTGAATGCATGTATCAGGCTTCTTAATCCTCCAGTTATTTGAAATCTCGTACTTTTGTCACTGGATCGCATTGAAAACGAACTTTTAGATTTCTTCATATGAGATATATTTATGATTCTATTAGTATGGTTAAATCATTGATATCAGTTGTCAGAAACGGGTTATTTTGTTTAATCCATCGCGAGAATCCTTGATATTTGACTATAAGAGAAGGACATCTTTTTTGAGATGAACAAACCACTACTCACTCTCAGGGCCATAGTACTGACCTACAGGTCTACCTTTTATTCAAAAAACAACAGTACCGATATAATGGCTAAAACGTCCCAGAAATGACACACAAATATAAAATACGTCGTGGGTTATGATAAACAGCTGAAGAAACGCGAAGTGCATGAGAATTCCTTTAGAAAGAGAAACTTATGTTAGTCCGCATATAGCGGCAGCCATTGTCACCCAATAGGCAAGGCCATTCGAAAACTCGTAATCACGTGCTCCGATTTTACTTAACGGAAATGATCAATTTTTCAATTTACAATTAAAGACAATATATTAAACCATATCTCGTAATCGTACCGTATATATTGACCGTAAGGCACAGTGAAAAATCCTTCCAGAATTTACGAAAAAGTATTCATTTGTACGAGGTAGTGCGAAAGGTGGCGGCCATATTTCTATTTTAGTGTGTCACATCCGTCCCGCTCGTGTTACCAGACACGGAGTGGGGTTAAGACGGAACAGGCTTCTTGATGGCAGATAATATAGTGTAATTCGCGATTATTCCGAAAAACTGTGTTGTCGACTATTGGCCCGCGCCGTACAGCACCTAACGTTAATGGCAGAGGAACATGAATACGGATACAGTCCCACGCCCGGCGTCGACGGGGATTCCGTACGTAGCACATTTGACAGTTTGACAAGTACAGGTTGGGTTTCCAACAGCAAGTGCCAAGGGCTCGATTTTTTCATCATGTCCACGCACAACATTTTACTCGTACCGCCTTATATTGTACTGATCATTCATTATCTCGTAGTTATATTTCATTAATAATTATTTCTATTTTGCTTTCGTTGCCAATGACTTTTGAGTAAACTGTGCACTCATATCCACTGTGTATTCTCATATCTCATATTTCTATCTTGCCAAAAATATTGTTACTACTGTCATTACTTATCGATGACGATGCATTACTATCAATTAATGATATTTCTTTTCTTTTTACGTTTCTTCGGCATTTTATTTTACATGTTTTTTTACAAATTGCGTGTATATCTATATATACTTCATCGTACTCATGGCTTCATGGTGTGTTGGCAGAGCAACAGTCTGATCATTTAAAATGATTTTATCGTTTTTTAACTCGTGACTGTGTGACGATTGAAATTTATTATTGCTCCTGACTGTTCTTCGTTCTAGTACATTTTTTTCTTAAATTTTCTTATCGCTCGTTAGATTTCATACTCCTGTCATCATAACCCCCATAACTATGGTGGTGTTGCGTCACAGTGTACTCTTGATAACAGCCATTCAAATAGATGATGTTATTATGAACAAAAATACATTAACCAAGACATACTGTAAGATCGTGTAGCAATTTACTCCGAAATTGTCGACATTAATTTTTTTAATGGAAATTTTGTTTCTTTGAATTTGCTCTAATGGAATTATATGTATTTTAGAGAGATGAGGCAACAAACAGGCTGAGGTTAAAAGTCATAGCAGGACACCAGCTTGCCAAGAAGGATATTTTTGGAGCAAGCGATCCGTACGTACGAGTCGACTTAAACACCATAAATGGCGACGAAACGGTGGACTCAGCCCTTACGAAAACCAAAAAGAAGACACTCAATCCCGTGTGGGAGGAGGAATTTATTTTTCGAGTAAGTTTCCCGAACGAATGTAAAACGCATATTTTCCAATTAATTAACAATGACTCACGCAGGTGAAACCAGCCGAGCATAAACTGGTGCTACAAGTGTTTGATGAAAACCGATTGACACGGGATGATTTTCTTGGAATGGTGGAGCTGACTTTAATAAATTTACCAAAAGAACAAGAGGGTCGGGACATTCCTGCTAAACAGTATATCCTGCGACCGCGTAGGTAAGTTCCTACGAGGCTTCAGACTTTATTTTCTCACACTGTTATTTACTCTTGAGTAGCGCAATACTCAAGATTCGCTTCTGCTCTGCTAGAAACTCAAACATTCGACATTTCTTGTGTCTGTACAGGTGACAGCCATTTTTTAAAAATCATTTAATGTACAAACTTCAAGTACAAATGCATGGCTCATAATTCATCTCTCGAGTAACCCTAATCGCTATTATTTGCTTTTATACTTGATTTGCACACTGCATAATTAATAACGTGCGAGGACATGGCTTAGTAATCATTCCAGTCAGCGATCCAGAGTCAAGGGCACCTTGGAGGTCTACCATGCATATATATCGGATTCCCCAGGGATAGACACAGGAGAGGGTGAGAATGCTCCAGATTCTGGTGGTTGGGAATTGTTGGAACAACCAACCCCAACATCCAATAACAGTCCCGTCGAGCAACCCGCCGAGGTACAACAAATAATTCATTTTCTGTATAAACATAAAAAAAGTATTGATTATTTTTTATGTATTTTTTATTCCCATACAGGCTGTTTTGGTAAACGGTCCTTTACCACCAGGTTGGGAGGAAAGGCAGGATGCAAATGGCAGAACATATTATGTCAATCACATAGCTCGGTTCACGCAATGGGAAAGACCGACAGTCACGTGAGTAATATTATTTGTTTGATTCATCGGCATAACGGTGAAACAGCAGAGAAATCCTTCGGGTGGGTTTATTAATAACTACATTTTTTATTAATCAAGGAACGTGGCGCGAGTCGGAGGTGTCACACATGAACAACGAAATTTGGATACAGCTGCTACTGAATTCCAGAGACGATTTCACATTAGTGTAGATGACGCAGAAAGTAGACACAGTAGAACATCCGCCATTAGTCAGGTACGTTATCTTCGATATTTTTTCATCTTATCTCTGTGAATATTTTTCGATTAACAAGGAATAATTGATAGAAGGATAGGATGGACAATTAGTTGTTTTTTTAATACTATACTTTATGCCATAGATAAAATTTGAATAAACCGGTACATGACATTATGATGATCTAGTGGGAGCTGAATTAACTTAGCATGCAATTGCAGCATTCTAAAATTACATCCTGCATGCATGATCCATATAACATATCACTGCCTTGTCTAATGTCACTAACCTATTCTATATCTAAAATTAGTGTCATGTATCGACTAATGTGACTACATCGAAACAGTTATAGTTCCCTAGTGTAAACGAGGGTTAAAAAATGTTTTGTAATTAAATTGATTAATCTTGGCTCTAAATGTCAATGTTTAATTAAGTCAGAGTGGCAATTAAATTGTGGTAACTAAACAGCATGCAGTATGTAGAAAAATTGTGCATGTGTGTATAAGGATGGTGATGTCCCTCGTGAGGAGGACGAAGATTCCGAAGGGACGAGGCATGATAATGAGGGTGGTGAAGGTGAAGGTGAAGGTGAAAGTGGGGTTGGGGTTCATGGGGATGCGTCCTCTGATTCCGGGCGCTCTGTTGATCAGCACGGCTACCTGGCTGAATGTGATGACCAGGTATTATCCATTAATTAAATTACTAATTATCACTACCTACTGTACTTATCCATCCTCGCGAGCTTTCTTATAGATAAACCATGCATCCCTTAATATTTATCCTGCACCCCTTGTTGGACTTATGGGAGACTGAATCCTGTAGCGCATATTGGCTGTTGACTAATTCTTTGTATAAGAATATACTGCGCTGTTGCTTAAAGCATTTTGCCAAGTGATATCTAGTTGATTAAATGCCAATCAAGAACCTTGTCAAATTTTCTTCTTTAGAGTGACGACAACGTAGACAGTCCTGCAGGTTCCAGGAGATCATCGGAGCAGGTACATATTTTATATCTTATGTGTAGAATCAATATTTCAATTATTTTAATAGTAATATACTACTTTTTTTGTTTTAGATTGAAAGCCCTAAGGCACCAACAGTACCAGCACCTAATGGGGATGGTTTACCACCAGGATGGAGTATGCAGTTAGCTCCAAATGGCCGAATATTTTTCATCGATCACAACGAACGTGCCACCACTTGGGTAGATCCTCGAACAGGCAGGGCTAGTCCTATGCCTAGTCATAATGCACCCTCAGCTACCCCTAGGAGTGATCTTGATCAGCTGGGACCACTTCCTGAGGGTTGGGAGGAACGTGTTCATACGGATGGCCGTATATTCTTCATAGATCACAGTAATTTCGATTACTTAAAAAGATGATAGCATCATATAAGAAATATCAAAATCAATATTTTATTACACTTTTATTCAGATACAAGGACAACACAGTGGGAAGATCCTCGAATGTCCAATCCACAGATTGCTGGTCCAGTTAGTATCTTATCAGTTAATTTAATCATTCTCATACGGTTCATCATAAAATAATTTATTTTTAGGCTGTACCTTACTCAAGGGACTACAAACGCAAATACGAATATCTCAAATCTCAATTAAGAAAGCCTGTGAGTAAATGAAATAATGATTGCATAAAATTTTAACTTGTGATCATATCTCAAATTGATTGAATCTCTTCATATTTTATGTACAGAGTAATGTACCAAACAAATTTGAGATTAAAGTGGGCAGGACGAACATTCTGGAGGACTCGTACCGTATAATCAGCTCGGTAAACAGGGTGGAAATTCTCAAGACAAAATTGTGGGTAGAATTCGAAGGCGAAGTCGGATTAGACTACGGTGGTCTTGCACGAGAATGGTTTTTCCTACTTTCCAAGGAAATGTTCAATCCGTACTATGGCCTCTTCGAGTATTCAGCAATGGATAATTATACGCTCCAAATCAATCCCTTCTCGGGTGTTTGTAACGAGGAGCATCTGAACTATTTCAAGTTTATTGGACGTATAGCCGGAATGGCAGTTTACCACGGAAAATTACTGGACGGTCAGTATAATTTTGTTACGAATTCCCATCAAACTCGAAGGACTCGTTTTACCAATTGACACTCATTGCCTCTGTACACGAGTAACGCGCCTCTAGGAAGATATAGAATCTTCAATATTAATATAATACAATATATTCCAATGGTTAATAAAAGTCATGCACTTTTTTCTCTTTCAGCCTTCTTCATAAGACCCTTCTATAAGATGATGCTGAGTAAAACAATAGACCTGAAGGATATGGAGAGCGTCGATTCAGAGTATTACAATTCTCTCCTCTGGATAAAGGAGAATGACCCCAGTGAATTGGAGTTGACCTTTTGCGTAGACGAGGAGAGTTTCGGACACACCTCCCAGAGGGAGCTGAAGTTAAACGGTGCGAACATTCCTTTAACGGACGAGAATAAAGATGAGTACATAAGCCTCGTGATACAATGGAGGTTTGTCTCACGAGTCCAGGATCAGATGAATGCCTTCCTCGAGGGTTTCAATGCCCTAGTACCACTGACCCTGGTCAAGATCTTTGACGAGAACGAACTGGAGCTTCTCATGTGTGGTATCCAACATATAGACGTTAAAGATTGGAAGCAGAACACCCTCTATAAGGGTGACTATCATGCTAATCACATAACCGTCCAGTGGTTTTGGCGTGTCGTACTGTCATTCAGTAACGAGATGCGAGCAAGGTTACTTCAATTTGTCACTGGAACATCCAGGGTGCCGATGAACGGTTTTAAGGAGTTATATGGCAGCAATGGACCCCAGTTATTCACCATTGAGAAATGGGGTACGCCAAATAACTACCCCCGAGCACATACCTGGTGAGTCGATCATAGTAGTTATCTAGTCTCTTCTGCTTGATTATCACATCTCTAATGACATAATTTTGTAAATTCTTCTTTCTTTCAGCTTTAACCGCATCGATTTACCACCCTACGAAAGTTATCAGCAGCTACGGGACAAGCTGATAAAGGCGATCGAGGGTTCGCAGGGATTCGCAGGGGTTGATTAGCGCGAGATACCCTTTTTCATGATGATACCTGTAATATAATGTATATACATAGGGAAAGAGAGAATGAGATATATATATTCCCATATATATATATATATACGTAATACGTCTATATGCACGGACACACGCGACACCCGCTCACGCATTTATCTTCACAATGGCGACATTACGTCAACATGGATTACGTAACATGAATTCACGCAGTATAATCGTAAAAATTAAACACACGTGGCGTTATAAGGATACATAGGATCGTGATGCGTGACGTCACAGGTAATAAAGCGATCCTCACGTATTCCATTGTGGAAATCTTGTACGCGGATTTCACGCAAAATTTGTTTGGGAACTTTATCCTCTTATCATTGGCTATGCTTTTTCTGCGCTTTCCCCCTCTTCTATTTGTCTCTTAACGTTCTACTGTGTCCCGTTTGTTTCACTGTCAGTTTGTCCTGTCCTGTCTGTCTGTATATCTCTCCGTGTTCTTTCTTTCCTCATATGATACGAGAACGACGCGCGCGTTACACTTTTCCGTAGAATGAACTTCGGCCCTTTCGTCCTTTCTTCGTGTTTCTACATATTTCCTTAAACGCGAGGCAAGGCTTTGCGCACTAGTTGTACATAAAAAGTTTATAAAAAAAATTAATTCGCAGGATAACGACTCCGCATTCGGCTGTTGTAATTGTATTGCGCAGTACCCTGAGCTAGAGACGCTTTTCGCTTTGACGACAGAATGAAGGAAACACGCGGCATTTCTAATATGCGATTGGTACGTTGATTAGCGATGGCAGAGAGGAATACGTAATTATTGAATGATAAGTCGTAAAATTGCGAACGGTGTAAGAAAAGATGCGACGTAGTTTAAAATTTTTGTTCGCTCTTTATTTTATATTTCCGTTTTTGGCTTTAATATAATTTTTCAAAAACCTCATATTACTCCTCTCACTCTCTGCTGATTTTTATGTGGTTGGAGTCGAGCACGCGTTGCACTGTTATGACTTAGCTTAACTTTTCGGCCAAACCTGTATTTTTTTTTCTCTTCGATGAACTTCACCCTAGGATATTATAGTATTTATCGTAGCTGCGTATCAGAGTTAATGATTGATTGTTCGTCATGAAACAAAGTGTCGATTAATTAATTAATCTCTCAGGGGGAGGATGGATTTATTGGTAAATCATTGACGACACGTGAAAATCTTTTGCGTAAAGGACGTTAACATTCCATCCTGACTTTGTATACATTTCATTATTTTCTCATTGATAGAAGGAATACGTCCCCCAGGTTCACCACTCAATGTGTTAAAGATTATAGAGAGAAAGAGAGAGAGAGAGAAAGAAAGAGAAAAAGCGAATACATCCAATCAAATGTGTAAACGCTTATTACACTTCCGTCCTTTTAACAATTTGCGATTTGGCGACACTTTGCATATCTTCTACACATGTCTTTCTTTTGTCTCTCTACTCTATTCGGGAACTACTTCGTTATACTCTGCTTCTTTACTCACTGTCCCATTTACCTTTTTCTCTTCTATCTTCGTACGGATTCTTCTGCAATCCAAGAAGGAAAAAGTACTATACCTATACTATAAGAGAAACCTTAAGACATACTTCTAGGAAAGACTTTAGAGGCCACTAGGGCACGTACCAAGTTGTATCCTTTGAGCCACCGCCGTCTCTTTTTATTCCCAATTGCAAAGGAAATAGCTAACGACGTGTGTCTGTTGGATTTTTTAATGTTTTTTTTTTTTTGGACTTTCATTCAATATGGAATGTTCTATTGGTCAATCGAAAACTTTATCAGAGTAGAATTACTGTGATATAAGTTTTATTAAAAAATTCAGGTAAACCTTTTGCTTCGACATGCGTGTAAATATCTTTGAATGTAAGGAGGAACGTGGATGAGGATCAGAGGAGATGGTGGAAGATGAAAAAAAAATATATAAAAAATAGAATGAAATAAAAAGATGAATAAGACAAAGGATGTATAATAATATTAATTAGAGGGACTTTCCAGGGTCCATGGACTGCGCCTGTAAAGCTATTGATGAATTGATGTTTGAGTGTCCATAGGAATCTAAATTATTACATTATTACTATTTACTATGCTAATGATGATAATATGGTGACGTTTCGGAGCACGCATATAGTGCATTAAATATTGTAATTAATTAAGCTAAGACTACGAGATGATGATGCTGATTTCCTTCTTATACGATACACATATTATGTTACACGAGAATGAAGCATACGCAAATAAAAGTATATTGGAAATTACAAGAGAATATCAGAGAGACATTCTACAGCACGAAGAGATCCAATATCCAAGACCTCAGTTTGCCTGCAATGACTTTAACGTTAATATAATTTCTCATTTGCGTTAGCCTAGGTCACGAATGGATCATCTCATCTTATTTCTTCTTCGTCTCATACGATCCCATCTCCTATCTCCTTTTCAGTAACATCTTATATCTGGAAAATCATAACACTAACGATCACACTCATTCCAGGCACTACCTTAGTCAAACGGTCAACCATTGCTTTCATCGGTGTTCAAAAAGGAAAAATGGAAAGCTATTAAAAATAATTGTAAGTAAAACAACTAATCACGAATCTAGTAAAGAGGGTCGAATTATTATAAAGAAACAAGTGAGATTTAAAAGAACTTTATTTGATTTCGTGTTTTTCTATCCGGTCTCCTATCTGTTTCATGAACGAACTCAGTGAGTTCTGGTCGCCTGCGTTAGATGGCAGTGCGGTCGGTCACATCCGCAGAATCAAAAAAGACAGCTGGGAAGTGTAACATCACACATCGATTCGGTGGTGGTCCGTTGGTCGCGTCGCGCGAAGAATATCTTGTGTGACGTGCGATTTTTTGCCCCCTCCCGAAGGTGAGAAAAGCGTCGGGAAGTTGCGAGAGATACACAGTGGTGTCTCTAACGCGCGTCTGCAATTCCTTTTTCGTTTAATTCCTTAATAGACCAGACCCTACCCCGTAAACCAACACAACACTCACATCCTTCTCGTAGTAAACGAAGGGAGAAAAAAGAAAGAAAATCCTCGCTGGAATTGTGATCCTGTCTTGTGTTTCTTTCATGTGAAGCAAGAAGAGCTGTTTTCTCTGTGAAGAAAGTGGCTGCCCAGCAAGGAAAGGAAGGACTTGGACGCGAGTGAAGATTCGGTTGGACTTGCCGGTGTGATTTTCGGTAATGCTGCCTTTCTCGTCAGCCCTTGTTGGTCTTCTACAACCCTCCTGGTTATAGCCCCTTAATACTGGAAACGAGAAGGTCCTACCGCACCATAATTATCAACTGCATCAGCTGCATTTATCCGCATCGACTGCATCGGTAAGTGTCGCTTTTCGATTTATATTGTCTTTTTATGTAACTCGACAGCCTTTTCTCTTTATCTCTTTCTCTCTCTTTCTCTCTTTCTTTCTTTCGCTCTCTCTCTCTCTCGCTCCTATACCTACATGGGGTTCATTTACCCCACAGTTAGATAGAAGCAAATGGCTTGCGGGTTCATGCTCCTGTCTCTCGCATAGAAAAAGGACGTATATCTATTCTGTGGCTTCCGTTAAATCGTACCACCGATGGTCATATAAAAATGTCCTTAAACTCTGATAAAATCGTGAGGAAGTATTATCGATGGACCTTAGCAGGATTTCTTGATAGCCGTGGTTACTACCCTTACTCGTGTACTTTTAAAACCAATTCTCTTGACGCTATCGATTCGCCTACTAGGGACAAGCGTAAACGTATATTTTCGGTAGAACCTAAATTATAGATTCCAATAAAAACCCAGGTCATTTCTCCTAAGTCGTATTGAATTTCAGGCAAATTACTCGTACCGTAAACTTAATGCGTTCCTTGTGTTCGGTCGATTCTCTTGGTCGTTCTATAGATGTTCACCAGACCGAGGATACTTTGCTCGTGGAAAATTCGTTTAAATCTCTCGTGAGTGCCTCTGCATTATTTAACATACGATCGAATTTATTCTCTCGCTGTACATCGAACTTGTATCAAACTTTACTCTACTGCTTGTTTCTCCATTTCTTTACTTTCCTACAGTTTCTTGCACGGCTAGTACAAACTGCAACGTACCAATACTCCCTCTCTCTCTATCTCTATCTCTATCTCCATCTTTTTTCCTCTATACGCCTCTTAAATTCGAAACTGCAACGAGAGATGGGATCAAAGTTCCGTGATCATTCTCAGCTGTCAGAAGTATCTTCAGCCACTTCCGGTATCCATATCAGGAGATGCGCTGCGCTGCTGAAAAATAAAGGTGGTTCAAGGTTTACGCATTCCTGCGTACGCATCCCGAAGAGCCTGCTTTACTTGAGACTATTCTATGCGGTTATTCTATCTACCCAGGGCACTCTGCTACAGGAGCCATTCAGAATACATGGCAGCGCTACAGAGATTCACACAAAGGACCGTTCCTCCCCCTAAAGCCTAGCCCTTTATTTACTCGAATTAATACGACGGCATTGCTCGCGACTCGCTACCATCGCTGCCTTCCTAATCATTCCAATTAGCCTGATCAATTCGTCATATTGTGGCAAAATTTGCCAGAGTAACTCGACAGCAAGCACAGCCACAGGAAGTCCCAATTATAACTGACAAAGATTTCGCCGCAATAACAAAAACCCCCGTTCCTCCCCTTCCTATTATTCTCAATATCCCAGTACCACGTCGTCGGCCGAGAAAATCGAATGGAACCGTCCGGAGCGACGTGTAAACCAAAATGAAAAAAAAAAAAAAAAAAAAAAAATTGCGAATATTCCAAAGCCATCCTACACACATTCAAAATACATACCTAGTTCCTTCACTATAGTCCGAGCGCAATAATAATAGTTTCGAAATTTACAACGTACATTTTCGGTTCCACCTAGTACTCGGTAGTCCACGAACACTCTAAATTAATTCGACATAATTTACGTCCATACCGAATGAAGTTTGCGTCGTACGTTTCGATCACGAGTGATTTCGATACACAGCCAAGGTTTCGATTCGCGTTAAAAACTAATACAATATTGACCACGACACCGGAAGCTGAGCAGTGCCAATGGAGATTAATGGAGACACGAAAGAGTCCATCGCGTTTCCATTGGTTCCTCGAGAAGGGCATTGCGTGTCGAATCTCTGTAATAAGACGGACACAAAAATACATATCTCGGGAAACACGCGACGGATGAAATATCCGACAGTCACAATGTTTCCTCGGAAGAACCACGGAGTCACACTCGGTACGAGTAGCCAACGTTATCGATCCTACCTCTGCGCGACACGCATATTTCTTTTTTCTTCTGTATTCTCCCTGTATCTCGACCACGGTAAAATCTTCAGGGATATCGTCGTGCTCTGGGTTAACCTATACGCCGTGCTGGCATCCGCCTAAACGCTAATCACTCGTACACGGCGAATCGCATTTCTGCCGAGCGGGCTGACGCTTTGTTCTCTCGCGCTCGTTCAACCTCGTCTGGCTTTTTCTTTTAATCGGTTCACAACGAGCGACGACATGGCGCAAATGCCGCAACGCGCTATGTGTATGTATCGCTGGCATTAATCATTGTTTCGTGTAAAAGCTCGCTTAAAGTTGCATACACGGCTTTCCAAAAATACACTCCACGACCCTACGTATACGTGCATAGGCACGGACTGACTACCCATAGTGTCGACATGGCTACGCGCACTCTCAATCGTCGGCCGTCAACATCGAGAGCGATCGCAGGCCCTGTGCGTCGTAATACACTTTAAAAAGCAAATTTCGACACCGCGGGACAAACTCGATTTGACGTAAAGTTTGCGAGTGCGTGGGCTTTTTTTTTTTTTTTTTTTTTTTTCTTTTGTTACGGCAGCGAAGCTACGTTACAGTTTTAAACTGTTTATTGGATTTTGTAAATTCATTTCTCATAATTTCAGTAATTAATTGTCCCATCGCGAGCGTTTAATGGCCTTTCATGCTCGTTATGAATTCTCTTTGACGTAACACGGCGATTCATGGAAATCTCATAGACCCGGAGAAGCGATATTTGGTGTCTAACAAATAGCCTCTTAGGTAGTCGATACACGTGTAGTATCTATACCCAGGTTTATTATTATTATTATTATCAGTATCGTCTTTCTCGTGCGTTTTGCTTCTCGCGAATATCTTGAACTTACTGCTATTGTTTACCCACCGTGTGGTAGGCTGTGCTTAACGATGTTCAAGCTTTGACGAATACCTTGCATGCTTATGCTTCTTTCACCATTATTTTTGATGCTCGGACAAAAACAGTGTCTATGTCGTTACAATCGGTCTCTGCGATAGATACTTTTCTTCAATTTCTCTCTATTGTCTTTATCGTGCACTCGACCGAGAGCACGGTTCGTCTCGCTCTCGCTGTGCTGGGGCATGGCTGTTCGTTTTCATCGGTGTTTACGAGGAGCTCAGGAGGGAAAGAGGAAAGGGATGAAAATAAAGAAAAACGATAGAGTAAATTCTCGAGGTGTAAGCCAGCGTCGAGGTCTTAGTCCTGGCATGTATTTCCCACTGTGTAAATTAGCTTAGGCCTTTTCAAAAGGCAAGTTTAAAAAAGAGCGCGCAACTGCAATGCGGATATTCCTCTCGGTTCTCCATTGCCGGAGCGAACGCATCGATGGATTCTCTTTCGCTTTATATATATATATATATGTGTGTGTGTATTTTTTCCCCTTTCTCATTTTTTCCTTTTCTCTCTCCCTTGCCTCTCTTTCTTTCTCATGGTTTTTTTTTTTTTCACTCCTTTTCTATCTCTTCACGTACTGCCTCCATACCGCCTACATGTTTATTACGAGGTTATATGTACTCAAAATCCTGATAGTTTTTTTTTTTTTTTTTTCCAAAAGTTTACCTCAACTTTTGGTAACCCACGGGTCGTTTCAAAGTAAGTTTACTATATTTATCAGTCATTCATAATTCACTCCTCAGTTCGCGCGCATGTATTTTACGCAAAGTTGATGTAATAATAATTGAAAATGATAGTCGGACGAAAATGATATTTCGGGTTATTTATGCTAATCGAGCATTGATTACGTTATTCGCACAGTATTTGTTTCCGTAGTATAAAACGTTGCGTATTACCACACTTCATTCTTATCAACCTCCAGTCTTCCACGTGCGCCGATACCCTCTACATGGTACACGAATATAGCCGCGCGATGCTTTCGCAATTCAAGTGACGTCTGCAACAATGAGATTAGCAAGAATCGAAGATAGCACGTACCCTCTTATCAACAGGATACAGTAGAAATTTTCGAGAGAAGAATATCATAGAATTTTTTTTTTTTTTTTCCATTTGGATTCCTAAAGTTCTTACACGAGACGGGTGCCTCGAGCTCGTCAGCGTTTACGCCGCGGGCGACACGTTAACGCCGCGCTATTTATCGCTTCCGGATGCTGGCTGGCCCTGACGTTTACGAAGGCAGCCGTACTCAGCGAAGCCAACGAACCAAGCAGCATTCAGCCTCCGACTCTTCTCCCGAGCAGCCATTCCCTCCTCTCTCTCTCTCTCTCTCTCTCTCTCTCTCTCTCTCCTCAATGTATTCCGCATGTACATAAGTGCTTAGCCAGCGCCTCGCTCGCTTCCCATAGAATAGTTTAAGCGCACGAGCGCAACCACCGGGAATCAAGCTCGTTCCGTACCAACCTGGCTACACGTAAAATCGATGGAAACGCCACCGCGAGGATTTCAAATTGATAATTCAAAATGGAACCTGCTTCCCAGAATGCCGCGCGCCGGTTCTCGCGGCTGCTGTGCATTTCCTCCATGCTTCGTCTTTCTCCTAGGTATGCATAGGAGTACGCGGCGCGAAGAAGCAACGCTGCTGCCTCTACTGTATATGGGAGTGGTTGACGCGTAGTGAGTACACGAAGGAAGGGAATGCATAGGGAGAGCCAGGAGTCCCCGTGCCCTTTGTACAACACATGGTTAAGTATGAGTCATAGGACACGCTGTGGGATCCCATGCAGCCGTGACTATCTCTTGGCTTGTTGCATTTTCTCGCGTCGTGCCCGAGTGTCCTCGAGACTTCGAAAGGGAAGGAGAGAGAGAGAGAGAGAATCGATATAGAGCACAAGGAGGTGAAGAGCTACTCGCAAACAGCTCGTATGGCTCTCGCATCTATCTAATACGTAGCTCGTAGATCGTAACCTTTATGCTATTTACTTTTACTATTCGACTGTCAGAAATGCGTGCTTGATTTATTACAGAACCCGAGCTGTTTGCACGGGTTCAGCAATGTCCATTGCTCCATCGAGCGTTATTAATCTCTCTTTGCTATTTAATGCGCCTTTTCAATTGGCTGCTGTTTACGTGCGAGCTGTCCATTTCATTTCATATATTCTCCGGCTACCTTCGCACCATTCGTATTCACTCACTCGATTGTCATTATTAATATCCGAGGTTCCCGTCTGTCTTACCGCGAGACTCCTTCAGCTCTCTCTCTCTCTCTCTCTCTCTCTCTCTCTCTCTCTCTCTCTCTCTCTTTTACCGTCTGCCAGTCCTTCCGGTTTCCTGTCGTCGCTGTCGCCACGACGTTCCGCGTCTTTCCCGTCGCCAGCGTCGCCTCTTGCCAAAAGCACCAGGCAACAACCAGCCATTTCGTACGGGGACTTTAGACACTTTGCTTCCTTTCGTTCTCGCATCTCTACGTACTGACGTTACGGCGCTTCGCCATGCGGCTCTCTCTCTCTCTCTCTCTCTCGTTCCGTAGGACACTGATCGTAGACTGCGGAATGCACCGGAAGTTCAGAAACGATCTAACGAAGTTTTCAAAGGAAGGTGGCATTTCATTCATGCGAACGTTTCTTAAGTGTGCCGTATAGGGATGTTCATATGAAATGGGATTAAGGGTGGGGAGGGAGAGATACGCCTGCGCGACTCTTTGCCGCTTGGCATTAGAGGGGCTTATGGCGAAATAGTGATGGTGCGCGTGAGAGTGAGAGAGATAGAGGGGTGCGAACAGCGGCAAAGGGAGAGGAAGAGAAAAACTTTGACGGAAAAAATCAAATCAGCGTGTCGCGACCGGAAATGATTTATATTCCGCGTACTTCCGCTTCTCGGTGTCCCGCACTTCTGGCATCGTGTCGTCGCGACGTCTGCTTAACACCGGCGAACGTCGTACCCGATCGAGACTCGCGCGTCTCGTTCCTCGGATTCTTCCGGAAATTGTCTTCCTTTTTTATTTTTTTCCGTCCTCTGTCAATTTTACCTCGACTCTCTGAATGCCGCGGGTACGCGAGGAAGAGTAGATGGCGCTGACAGCCGCGTTTCTCGCGACAGTCGGGAGAAATTAATTAATGCCCGAAATTAATGTCTCTCCCGTTGTCTACGTTCCGCACCCACCCACCCTCCCCTCTCCGCTACCCTCTGTTTGAGAAATTTTTTTTTTAAATCTCGATGAGGAATGAGTCCCCCGATCGAAAGGACGAGTGCGATAGTCTTCCTGAAAGAAAGCCAGCCACTTCTTACACCCTGAAATCGATTGTTATTATCATTTTCTTGCCACCCCACTCTGCCCACTTGAATTTCTTTCTTACGCCTTTTTCACGAGCCATTGTGAACGCCCCCTTAATATTCCTCGAGCCCAATAACCCGACTTAAATCCCTCAGACGGCAGTGCGTCCAGAAAATGTCTGATCGGGTTCACCGTAAGGGGATTAGCGGTTATTATCCCTTGTGTACCTTACCTTCGTAGGCCTATGAAGGATGCGTGTGCTACAGGTCGAAGGATATCATGGCGTTTCGTAACGAGGGAGCGTGGTCGGAAAGTGGATTTAAAAAGAGAGAGAAAAAAAAATTGTGGACCATGTGGGAAGGTGGACTGGGGAGAGGGAGAGAAAAAAAAAAATGAAAGCACATATTGGCGATATCCATCGGGCAAAGCATGTCCGCCGTGTAGCCGCATTTCCAGCATTTCCCACCGAGGTTTCCCCGTTGTTCGGCTATTGATCTATACGATACGGCCACATAGCCGGCACTTTGCCATCGCGACGTTAAACGCCACGCCGTTACTGTCCCTCTACTCTCTCATCTCTCTCTCTCTCTCTCTCTCTCTCTCTCACTCCCTCTCTATCTCTCATTCTCGATCTCTCACTCGATCTCGTGTCTTCCACCTCTCGTAGCATTCTGCCTTCAATTCCGCCTGTTTCTTTTGCCTTCTGCATCGACTAAATCCTCCTGGCCGTACAGTGCCAACCTTTTCCGATAACCAACTTCTCCCATAACCATTTCCCTTTAACTGTCGGACTTGCAACGGAGTCTGTCTTATTCTCGAATACTTTTCGTCGACTCTCATCCGCACACCCTGAGCTTGCACCCGTCCTCGGCGCATCGGCACCGATCAAAACTTACCAAGACCCTCTGCAGCAACTGTACCATTCACGGATGGATTCCCCGATCGTTCAATGTAACACGCATACAGAGACGGGCTTCTCTCGTACCGTAGCGCTATGGCAAAATCAATAGTATTTTTGTGATTGTCGAGTAAAGCAATGAATGCTCGATTACCACGTGAAAGCTTTTATCGAGCAATTCTTTCAGCTATGACCAAGGGTACCTTTCGGTCCAATTTTATCGTGGATTCATTTCCGCTCGATATCATAATTCGACATTACAATCACCTAAAAGCTCCTCGTCAAACTGCGTTACCGTGATGGGGATGGAGGCGAGCGCGCGCGCGACAGAGAGAGAATGATAGTTTAACCTCCTATAAGCAAGAAACCTTCTAACGTAATTCTCCTTTCAGATAATCAGCGTGTCCCGGACTAGAATGATCGTCCAAGAGTACAAGGGATCCTGCTAGAATTCGGGTAGTCGTGAGTGACTGCAAGCGGCATCGTCAGAGGGGTCGGAGAGGCGAGAGACAAGGGCGCAGAATCGTTGCTAGTGTCGAGGGTGCCTACTGGCCACCCGTCGACCCCTTCCCTTCGTCAGAGCAACGGCTGCCATCCCCGTACTGAGAGAGGAGACAAGCCAAAGGGACACCGACGGAGCGAGAGGGCAGATAAGCCATCGAGTGAAGTGGGGAGACGAGGCGCGTGCGCAACGGCGTGTTTTCAGCGTTAATCGCGAGTCACCTGTCCAGTGCGACCGCGATCGTCCGCGAGTGTTAACACGAGGGTACAAGGGGTGAGTGCTCGTTGCCGGATCGAGACGTTCGATCCGTGTCGGCCATAATGTTCAACGTGTGTTGGACGATCGCGAGCGACAACGACAACAGCAACAACAACGACAGCGACGTGAGCGCGATCGCTTTGTCAAAGTGAAATTACGGTAGACAAACCAACGGTGCTGGAAATACGTAAGCGGCGTCGTTATGCAGCCGTCAATCGTTCACGTGCTTCTCGTCTGCTGGAGCGTCGCGCTGGCCGCGTGGCAGGAGAATGTCAGGCCGAAGATGTACGTCCAACTCGGTGAGTCATACACACTTTGCATCGTGACTTTATCGGCCGGAACGTTACTCACTTGGTCTAATACAGAGCGATGATTCGCTTTAGAAAGTATTTAAAAGAGCAAGTCACTGTCGTGCCTATTGACTGGCGAATTCTTTCCTCGCTATGTTACGCAGTGAGAGTGAGAGAGAGAGAGAGAGAGAGAGAGGTAGGCGACACATTAAGGCTACCTCATCAAGCGCAGACCATTTGTTAAGGCTGGCAAGGAATACCCGGCCACTTTTACTTGTCCTTAATTCGATTGACCGTCGTACCTGGACGTCTCGTCTCGAGTTTGAATTATTCAGTTCCCTCCCGGCCGACCAATCAATTTCGCCGCGGGACTGGCTTAATGCGTGCGCTTGACTCACGGATCCTGAAAAGTTTCGCGGACCTTCGTTCGTACGCGGATAGAATGCAGAGTAGCGTAAGGACGTAATGGGATGTGAGCAGTGCGCATGCGCCGTGCAGGGTGCACGTGTATGTACGACAGGATGCACCGTCGGGTTACGAAGGGGCGGTCAGGGGAGGGAGTGGAGTGCATTTATTTGGATTTGCTTAAGCGTTACGAACGACGGCCTGTCCATTTCTCTCGTTCCTATTCTTACTCTCGCGTGCTACTTCTCTCTCTCTTTCTTTCTCTCCTAACTACCCCGCCCCTGCTTCCCCTACTTCTCGCTTCGCGACACGTCACCGTATGCATACATGCGCCCGGGGGATTCTTCAAATTTTTACCACTCCTCATTGCCACGCGCGACATACACTCCTTCTGGCCATCTCGAACATCCGTACATCCATCTCTACGCCCTATCTATTTCAACTCTCCCTCTCAGACCTTTTCAAACGGCACATCCACCCGCGTGTTTCATACCCAGAGAGCGTACACAGTGGAAGTAGCAGAGTACACGGTGGGACACACGGAACACGACACACGCTGTATACCAAAGGCTACACTTTGACCCTATATCCGGGAATCTATATATGCTCGTCATTCAATTCCAAGTGAAAGCGCATTATCCGATATTTTCGTTGTACCCGAACTACCATATAGCATATCTCTGTGTGCGAATATACGTGGTTCAGCATTGGCGATACAAAGAGCAACGTCTTTCCGCTAACGTATATGCATCCGAGATACCTTGTATCGCTTATGTGCAGTACAGATTGCGACGACCTACATATCTCGACTTTACACGCCAGAGTGGACTCTGCCTGCACATATCTTCCGGCAGATCTAAATTCCACCCTAATCTATTCGTAAGAAAGGAGCAGCTCCGGTTCTCTGTCGAGACTATTGAAAACACGGTATGCAACTTGTACGTGTACGTGGAGCCGTAGTCCGTAATCTTTGAAAATACGTCATCCGACGTACGTTAAAGCGATTGCGAAGGTTGCGCCTCTGCGGAATCACCGGATATATATATATATATATATATATGCGTGTGTGTGTGTGTGTGTGTGCTACGGCACGAGACGGTACGGCGGAAACGTGGCTGCATCATTCCCTAAGTGCGTGGAGGGTGAAGTCAGGGGCTGCTAGACAGCTCGGGAATGCTCGTTGGGTTTCGACCGTGCTCAGGGGCACATTGGGGGCGGTATAACCACGTGACGAGATGTCTGCCATATTGAAAGGAAGGACGGAGGCGCACGAGGATGGCCGAGCGTCGCCATGTGGTCCTCTCGCCTCCGCGAATGCCGATCAATACGCGGCGTACTTCTAGCCAATAGAGCACAAAGTTATGCACGCGGCATTTTGGGGGTCAAATCGGGATTGGGTGGGTGGGATAAGGTGGGGGGTGTATATCTCACCCTCGTATACCATTCCTATTCCTTCTTGTTTAACCTCCCCTTCCCACCTCCATCTCCATCTTCTTCGTCTTCTCTTGCACGATTCATCTGACCGATCCAGCCAGCCAGTCACCCGACCATCCTATCCTATTCTCTCTCGGTCTTCTTCCAGTTCTCTCTCTCACTCACTCACTCACTCACTCACTCACTACCCTGCAATCGGCATACCCACACCAGCCGATTCTCTAAACCCTCTCGCAATCAGCCGCTAGAGCCCTCCCTCTCCCCTCTCAACGAATGCCCAATGCATTCCCGGCGAATCTTCCTATTGACTCTTTCCTTCCCACTGTCCTTCTCGATCTTACTCGTTTCACTCGGGAAATTGGGAAATTCCCCGCGCCATTGATAGCTCTCGTGCTTCCGTTTTTTTTCTTATACCTTCAGCTCTCATTCTCGTCCACGTCTTCATGCACGATTCCATATAGATCACCGAGCACTTTTCGACAATCGCGGAAACTTTCTTCGAGTCCCAATCGACTTTATATATATATATGTAAACGTTCGGGTACAGTCACGTCCACAACTATTCATACTACCGTACCGTACCTCTCCAGTTGGAATCGTCATTTCCGCTTTTCACCATTAGCACACATACCACTACAGGAAGCAATGATATCCAGTGTGTGACCACGACGGGTTTCGTTCTGTATATATATATACAGTGAACAGGGCCGGCAGGTGTAACCGTCACCTGCTCCAACTTACCCTCCATTATCAAGCCTGTATCTGCGCGCACGTGTGTAGCCCGTTCCTTACGCCTCGTTAAATTGCATTGAGAGCACTCGATTACAGTTATCAACCGTCTATCTGTACTGTGCTGCTACGACAATGATACTCGGCCGGAGCCTCAAACTCTGTACAATTAAAAGGTGTAGAATTCCACGCGAATCTGCCGCAGTGAGATCTCCAAGACCTTCCTTCATATCCCCCGTTTCAGTGTACGACATTGTTCAGCCTACGAGAGACAATGGACAATCGCGCGGAAACACGAGCCAATAGCATTTGCCAGTCTAAGCCCCCCGCGTAACCCTTTCACTCGATATTCAACTACAGCAAACGCACGACAGACGTCGCGCGACTATCTCGCCGCCGTGCGCACACCTACAATAACATTAGTCGCGTATGTCCCGAAAATTCGCCCTTAACTCGCTATCTCGTATTGCCTTACTTTAACGCTACGCCGCGATACTCCCGCACGCTAACGGAACGTGAGCGCGACTTCATTTAACTGAAGTCGCGCAAACTTGCTATAAGGGGTTATCGATTTGGCTATGCGGTCTCAACGTCAACGCGGAGCTTTATATCGAGTATGAAAAAATAAGAATGCTTAATTACCACGGGGCACGGGTGGTGGGGTGAAGGGGGGGGGGGAGATTACCACGATTCATACTCGTACCTATACTCAGCTCTGCTCGTACCTCATCTTACGTAATTAAAGTCACTCGCAGGTGCGATTTCTTTGGGCTCGAGTAGTGGTACCCCTGGTGAGGGATGAGGAATTGGGGTAGGGGGTGACGGTCGCTCCTAAGGGGAGGAGACTCCTTAACGCTTTCTTCGTTAGACTCGCGTTTTAATTGACCGGTACCCGTGCGTTAACTGGTCGTTTTGAGGTTATGATTTTCGTCGGTGGTTGTGACGTCACGAGTTGACTTGCTATCATCGTCGTACACGTCGTGTCGTACGTATAGCTATTTAATGTACGTGGGGCTGGTTTCACGTTGGATCGAAATTGTGTTTGTCTTTTTTTTTTCTTTTTTTTTTTTTCCTCGGCTAAAAGTAGTCGACGAGCGTGACGTTTGCGCTTATCCGTGTTAAACCCGAATTTCTGCATGCAACTTTGTAGGTTAAGCGTGCGGCGTGCCGCCTGCCACGCGTTACGCTGTTTAATTTGACGCCCGTCGCCACCGGGGACTCTCGAAATTGGTCGCGCGGCTTCTCCGTGCTCGAAGGAACGAATGACCGTCGCGATAATTTGGCATTGTTTTATACGCCTCGTCGCTGCACGCCGGTCTTGTCTGGCCGCTCGCTCCGGCTGCGCTCAGGACTTTTACTTTATTTAACACGGCGCACCGTGGCGGCTTCCGTGGCTGCCATTGTTCCCTGTCTATTTTCCTCGGCTCTTGCCATTTTCACAGGACGTTCCACCCTCTGATTTTCATCCCCGTATCAAAGCTCTCACGTTCGCACGGATTATAAATCCCGTTAGGGCCTCCGGGACGACGTTACTCGTTCGGCCCCGTCGCGGGATTCGTCACGAGTCCCACCTCCCACCCATCCGCCCCTGTTCATGCCCCCTTCATCCCCTACCGGTCTACGTCGCCTATCGTTTATCGTGTGCAGTTTGATTGTGGATGCTACCGGTAGCAACCGTGGCGAACGTCACGACGCGCCTTTCAATTCTTCCTTCTTTTTCTCCTGCAACCCTCCCCCCATCTCTCCCCCTTCATCCGACTCCCACCACCGCGACCATTAGGACAACATAAGTTATTCTATTGGCAATCGTCGCTGTCGTGAACGTGCGCCCGGAGCTTTATTGGCAATTTTCGAAATTGCAAGTCGACACGTAAATACGCTTATTTACAGAGACTCTGTGCGTCCCTCGTCGTTGTCCGAGGGTAGAGGGCGGACGGTATCCACCCTTTTCCTTCACCTCCCTTCGTACACCTTTCTCTCCGACGCACTATGCGATCGAGTGAATACGTGGATTTCTTTCTTTTTGTTTTTGTCGAGCTCATTTCGAGCTGCTCGATGAGGATCAATGATGGACCAGTCGCGATGCTGGACGCGTACGTATCGCTCGGTTAAAAGTAACGACGAGTTCAGACCGATTCCCAAGAGCGTGAAAGGGTCGAAAACGAAAGAGGCAAGTAATTAAGCGGAGTAGCAGCTTCGCCAAACGGGTATGGGTTAACGAACGTGGCATTTATCGTGGTCCTTGAAATACTCTATTAGGTGTCTCTATATGTGTATATATCGTTGATTCTGTCACTCTGCTCAGGTTAGGTTCAATTCGGCTAGACTAGCCGTCACTCGGGACAAGCATCGAAATACTCACGGGGACCTCGTGTCCAGGAGCTTTACATATCCCCCGACCTGTCAAACTTTTTACCCCCCACGTTGTGTACTCGTGATTTCAACGTAATTACAGAGGGGTGTTGGGGTTGATGGGTTGTGAGGTGGGGGAGGGGGGGGGGGGTACCACGCGTCGGACCCGTCCTTTCATGACCGGCGTTTCCTGACCTCGGCCAAGCATCGCGATAATTATCAGCCGGTAAAACGGCCCGAACTAATTACCGGCGTTAAATATTAGCAAGACCCTCGCGGATTTCCACTGGTAAATCCCACCCTCGTCTCTACCTTTGTTACCCCCCACGACTATCCTCGCCGTCAAGTCTCTCTAGATCGATAGGCACGCCATCCACTTTGATATTCGCCACCTTTTTTTTTTTTTTTTAAATAGGACTTTGTTTTACCATTTTCTTTTTTCTCCCTTTACCTTTTTTCGCCTCACCTTCCCCTCTTTTTTTTTTTTTTTTTCTTTTTTAATTCACGCCACCTAAAGTCTAAAGAACCTGGCTCTACGTGCGTACAGGGCAATCCTGATGCCTATTCCCGACTCACAGGTCGTTTGCCCTCCCTTGATTGTCGCGATCGAATCATACGGGAGGGTTGGGGGATGGTCGATGGTCGACGACGGTTAATTACACTTTCAATGACGTTATCAATGTTATTGCTCCGACATCTCGGGGAGTCACTAGGAAATTTGACTTTGAGATTGGGGTTGGACGAGCCAACGGGCACGTCGCTAAGTCTGGGGAAAACGTGGAGTCGCGGACTGGCTGAGAGGAGCGGGGGGAGTTGAAACGCGGTGCTAGTGGAGGATGACGAGACGATGGAGGAGGAGGAGAAGGAGGAAGGAACCAGAAGAGACCAGGGGAGAGTAGAACTGACAAGGCATGGGGTAGAGGGCACAGGAGGGGGTGATTCAAACGCAGGGGGGGTTTGGGGATTACACCCGGGTCGTTAGAGCTCCTAATGAGACCCCTACCCCACCTCTCCTCTCCCTCACCCTTGCATCGCCTCGTAACCCCTTGGAGTCTTCAGCCCCATCAGGGTACCCTGTTCCAGTTCCACGCTTCTCTGGCCATCTTTATTCCCGCACGCGGAACACACCGGTAACGTAATCATGCAGTTAAAGGGGCTGCTACCACTGCCTCTCCTCCTCCTCCTCCTCCTTGCTGTACTTGCCTCGACGGCATCCCAGCTCGACCCGTTTAACAAGAACGGGAATGCTTTACTTTTAATTTCTACGCGAGTCTCAACCCTCTTGGTTATCCCGCCAACTGGCAGTATTATAAGTGCTGCGCCCACAGCACCCTTAGTCATCCCCGGTACGCTGCAGCGTGTATATTCCCCGGGGCTCGTTTCTATCACCCTGTAAATCGGCTCTTCGGTCATTCCCATTGCCACCGAACGATTCATCCTATCTCGTACGAAAGTTAAATGCGATTCGCGGTGATCGCGTTATGAGTTGTTTCGCGAAAGAAGGTCAGCCGGGAAATGGCGCAGGGGACGTGGTAGGAATCCCTTCGGGGCTCCGCGGGCACGTCGGGATGGTAACACACTGGCCGACATCCAATTGGAACGAATGGCCGACGGGGAACGGCGACGCGCAGGGCGGCTAAAGCAGCGTGTAAAACAGTCGAAGCTACGTCGAAAGGCATTGGCGGGATATGGGAAATCGCGGGAAGGAAGGGAAAAATAAAAAGAAGGAAAGGGAAATGCTTTACGGCGTGTAAATCTCGCACTAGGTCAGCATCCTAATTATTTCGGTGCTCGTCGTTTGTTCTCGCTTCTTTCCACCTTCGTCTCGCTTCCTCTCGTTCCGCCGTTCTCTTATTTTCTCCGCTGCGCTCGTTCCGCGACTTTACAAGGTACTAATGGTACTTGGCGAGTGCTTACGCGCTGTCGTTCGCCTACCTCTGTCTCCCTCGCTCTCTCTTGCTAACCATGTTCACGGCGACCACGTGAAACTCGACTCGCGGAAGCTCGATGCTCGTGGTTTCGTGTCGTCGTACAATTGATTCGATCGATTCGCGCGGCTAATTAGCTAATTATCAGAGCGGGACTGAATTGCTTGGAGAAGAAGGCGCCGGCTCACAGTGCCAGCGCTCAAGGGAAACGACCACTCGGGTGACTTAAGTTCGAGCGCGTCATACGGAGCGAACGCAAGAACGATATTATACAACCGGTGCAGGCCGCGCGAGCGAACCAGTTGCGAATTCACTCGTGGCTCGTCACGTCGTGCTTTTGCAGTCCCGCGAAAAAAAGCTTCTAACTTTGCGGCTGACGGGGGATAAAGAAAAATGTGCGAGGGAGGAGGAGAGACGTTATAAAAAGGCCGCGAGACAAAGAGGGGCGAACGGGAACGAAATAAAGAGGTAACGCAAATACCGGTATTTGCCTTGCAACGAGTACAAAGGGGCAGTTTAAAACGACGCCACGCGTCTCCGGTCTCTCTCTCTCTCTCTCTCTCTCTCTCTCTCTCTCCTTCTCACTCTTTCTTCAATATGATGACGCGCGAGCATTTGAAAATTTACTTGGCGATTATTCGAAAACAAAAAATAAAGTATTATAAAGTAACAGCGCACCCAGGTCACTGACCTAGTGAGGAACCCGGGTCAGTCAAGCAACGGGCTTAAACTTCAAAATGCCACAGAAAGTCGTGTTCGCGCAAGCGAGCGAGCCGAAAGAAAGGAAAGTGGGCAAAGGTAAAAAAAAAAATTAAAGCTGCACGGTTTAAAGAGCAGATCTAATTAATCGCTCTGCTGAAAGTCAGCCCTTCTCCTTGGAGGACCCTCTTGTGTCTGAAGTCAGCCTGAAACCAGGCTCGAATCCCCCCCTCCACCCACGAGCCTCTCCTATATGCTTCTCCACGTAATTCTAGCAGGTTGCCAGGCATCGCAACGTCGTTCACAAGGTGAACACGACGCGAACCCTTGTGCTACCCTCCCCTCCCTTCCTCCTTCTCACCCTTTCCTCCTCATAACCAATACCCCCTCCGACCGTCTTTCCACGTATGCTCATTTTCATATCTATAACCACAGCGAACACGTCGACGATTCTCGCGAGTCTCTCGCGTGGTTCAAGTGAAAGAATCGAAGTGAAGTAGGCGACGATCAAAGCGACGCTGTGCAGCGTGCGCGAAACTGGGCTATGAGAGAGAGAGAGAGAGAGAGAGAGAGGAGAAAAAAAGAAAAGGAAAACTCAAGATACGAGGAACGCGTCAAAATTGCTCTACTCTAACAGCAATTCGAAAAAGCCCCGGAGAGCCATTCGCGATTGCTCAACGTTCACGATGTTCACGATGGATGAGAGTATCGATTCTGCCTTTTTTTTTTTTTCCCCTTTTCCGTCATACCTGTCGTCATCGTCAACCTCCCCAGACCCATCCGCGTCATCCCCTCATCCATTTGCTTGAATAGCCTATGACCGTTCAGCATTCCCTTCACGAATGTCGTCGCAAATCGTTATCATTATCGAGAGACGTACCAGTCCTACGCGTAATGTCCTCTTTGAACGCCAGACTTGAATTTCTATATCTGTCAACCCTCTTACGCTGCTTGTTACACCCCGGGCAATCTTATTCGTCTTTTATTGCCTCGTTCGTCTCCGGGAATCTATACGTATCTACGTATGTAGATAACCGTAACGTCTGGCATGGTTACAAGGGGGGGGGGGGAGGGGGGGTGTCATACCTGACCTTAACGTAATTGTCACCAAAGACCAACCTCTGTAATTCTGTTGCAAAGGAATATATATATATATATATATATATATATATATATGTACGAGGAACGCGTCAAAATTGTGTGTGTGTGTGTATATATATATAGTATGTACGTCGATATTGTATAGGCGTGCATGGGTACCGGTTAGGGGTGCTACGAGTGGCATACGGTGACACAGAGACGTGTGTTTATTTCAATTATAGAATTTTGTAATTAGCGGCTCTCTCGTTACCGTCGTAATTGTGCTGCACCGACAGTCATTATGGAAGTTCAACCGCGTCGAAACGAGAGCCGACATTAAACGCCATTGCCTCCTCGCGCTTATGTCGCGGTTTTGCGAACGCGCCGTAACGCTCGTGACGTGACGTCAGTCTTACTCTCGTGCGAACGAGTACGTTGTTTATGTAAATTGCAACGATACGTTTTGCGCAAGTGTCGCTACGACCTGCTGCGACCACGCGATTGGTTTCAATGCAATGTATGCTCATTGCTTTTAGTACGTATTTACTTTGTGCATTATCGTACTTGCTGTCGAACTAGTACGTATTCGTAGGTGTCGCTACTATCGTTTTTTTACGCTCGGTACCTTCGAGGTAGACGCGAAGCACGCCGACGGACATTCGTCGAATAGTTGGTTCGTCGTTACGTCGCACCTGATAATCACACGTGTGTCGCTCGGGTGCGGACGGCCGGTCGTTCGAGTAACGTGGAAAAAAAATATTAATGCGCGCCTCGACGCTTCTCCACGCTCCGATGACGTTGAAGGGCAATGAGAAAATACCACGAAAATGGAAATTTGTTGTACGATTTTTTTTTTTTTTTCTTTTTTTTTTAGTATTCAATATTTCCTGTTTGATATCGTTCACGGTATACAGCCTTAAGGGGTTACATATGCTCGAAGGTACGAGTGGCGGGTAAACATTTGAAAATTTTGGTTTACATCTCAGACGACGATTCAATATTTCTTTTTTTTTTTTTTTTTGCTTTTATACATTATTACGTAAATATGGTACGTCGAAGATGCCTGAGAGAAATTTTGCTCGAAATACATTCTACGTCGACAGTTAGTCGGCTGCCTATGGAAAATATATTCTTGAGTATAGAAATGATACTAATGTCGGGCAAATTGTTTGTTACTGAAAAAATTGTGCTTTTAACTTCGTCAATGAACGACTCGACGTATCGGGATAATCGTACGTGGCTCCGATACCCTTTGAAGTGCGTATGTACGAGCGATAAATTTAACTCTTAAGTTTGGATAACAGTTGTCTTCGCTCAATACCACGTTTTCCGTTCGCCGTTGTCATCATTCTATGGGAATGGGAATATCTGGGAAAATTATGAATATTTTTTTACTTCGAATTTTTCTTTTTCTTTTTTTTTTTTTTTTTTTTTCAACCACCTCCGTACCACATAGTGAAGAAACGTCTGAGACGGGATAGTAACGCGGCGAAATGTACATAGTCTCAGATACCTTTTATCTATGAAAATTGATTGAGAAGAAAACTTAATGATTGTCTGAGACGAAGAAAACAAAATTTCGAAATATTAACCTGATTTTCGTGCGTTCAAACGGACGTCGCATCCTAATCATTACATACGAATAATAACAGGAATTAAGCTAAATTCTTATGGCTGCGGTCGTTGACAGATTTTCATAATTGACACAGTACGTCAATACATGCTATATATATATATATATATATAATTAGGCTGAGTATACTCAGCCACATTGCCACATTGTCACCTTTGGCTAAAAAAAGTTAGACACTTAGGCGAGAACGAGGGGTGAGGGGGTGGTGGCTTATTGATAATTTTACATGATCCATATAAAAGGAGCTGTATTTAAAGGCGGTTCTTTATACACGTAAAAATATTAGTATTAGCTTTAAATCGTAGCATCTGTATTTTTTTTTTCCCCATTTCACAAAAAATTGAATTGAATTTGATGATTTTCACGGAACGATCGTTATTAGTCTCCCGTAATAAGACAGAGGCAAAGACGTGATCCGATTCGCATACGACGATGAAATTTCTCGTAGCGCATCGCCCTGGCAACAGCATTGTCGAAACGAGTCATACCGTTTTCCCATGACAAACCTTCGCCGCCTGCTTACGTTCCGGTTAATTCAGCAGTGACAGGGGCCCTTAGTATCTGGCTAATTCAGCGGGCCGCGGTATACGAGATAGCTACGAGCTAATTATCAGATCGTATCTCGCACCGAGTTACCATGGCGGAATGCCGATTAGGCTGCGCGGTGTTACCCTGTTACCACTGCGGGGCCAACGTCCTATCTCCGTGTACTAGGCCGGGGCATAAGCACTGAGGCATCTCGGCATCTAGACACTCGGTCACCGAAAGCCTCCAGCATCCAACCGACAACAGTCACTGCTCCAATCTACCCGGCAGCAGGACTTGAGGAATTGCTGGCTACCGAGTCGGGACCAAGCGGACCAGGTGCAATCCTTGCATCTTATCCTCGGCGCCTCGTGTCAGAAGAGAGGAAACTCGCCCTGGTCCATCCGGGAACTGTAAGACCCAACCAGCTGACGCTCACTGAAAATGGTCCTCGCGGTCTTCCTAAGAGACAGTGCCAGCCCCAAGTACACTCGCGTGTAGACACCCGGTACGATATGGGACACCGCAGGAAGTGGAGTAACGCGACGCGAGATGCCGGGTTATGTTTCCTGGTGCGCGTATCCCAACCTAACCTAACCCGACCCAACCGCACATGAGATCACGAACTGTTTAGAATGCAACCGCGGTTTGCATCAATCCCTTTGGCAGGGCGCATCCATCCCCGTAGGTGCGCTGGTTGCATCGCCAGGGGCCCCTCCATCCAGCCGTTCCGGCTTCCACGTTGCTAATTGATTGGCACGTCTCCTGACTAGAGATGGCTCTCTCGTGCATATACATATTTAGCATATTCAATGATTGGTCGACGGCTTATTACCATTGAAATGACCTCGTGTTACCTGGCTGCCTGCCTAACCATTCGCTCGGTTCTTGTACTCTATATACGTATATAGTCGTCTACTGGAGGTTTACGTGGGGCCGCGTACACTTTATCCGCCGTGACAGCAGACACTGTCAAGTTAATAAGCTCGCTGTCACACTTGCTGATGGTTAACACAATGCCTGGCTACTTCATAGATATACGACGTGGTAGCTGTCTCTCTCTCTCTCTCTCTCTCTCTCTCTCTATTTATCTCTCTACTCTCGCCAAGTTTCTTGGTCGCTCAGTCTCAGCCTCGAGAAACCCTTCTCACTTTTTCCATCCAACGCTTTCTCTCCTTATTATTCATTTATGCGGCGCTCAAGGGAGTAAGTTCATTGTCCCACTGTCATTCGGTGACTTGGCGCGGGCTTGCATACAATGCTAACCGAATGCAACGTTAACTGCCAACTCGACTTCTTCCTCCTAGCTAGTCAAGAAGCAACGTACATAGAGACAGCCGTATATACGCGCGTAGGAGAAAAACAGGACGAGACTCATTGATTATTTATTAATGATCCGCAACGCCGATAACACGGTACAATCTGACTTCACGTAATTGACGCGAGTCAACCCGACGAGGAATAGTGAACTTTTTGAATTTATTAATAGTTCATTCGCGGGACTCCCCGCCGTGTGACTTTACGTAGCTCGCGTCAATGGCTGCTATGCGCTTCCGCTCTCTGTCTATAGATATGAGTCGAGGAAGGCGGCGAACCGAAGCCGCGCTAACTGGTACAATATATTTTTGTACCGTCCACGTAAATCTCAATGGGGAATTATCAACTGTGCTTGATAGGTATTGTTCGAGTCTCGCCATTGTTCCTTGAATTCCTCGAATGCCGTATATGGAAGCCAGGCCCAAGTGCCTTCCTCTACTCCTCCTGGTCTTTCCTTCTCAAACCGACACTCGGTGTACAGTCGGATTCCTCCAGCGCCATCTAGGTTGCACGGGGTGGCTGGTGCCGCGGCGGGAGCGACGGTGGTTGAAAGTTTACGCGTGCATTTAATGACTACGACAGTCAACGTTACTTATGCACTTTGGTCACGATTACCAACTATTGCGACTGCTTTAGTACTGTTTTAAGGCCCCTTCGGTAAATGGCTACTGGGGCTTGTGAGATCTCGTAGCGTTGCTCTCGTTCAATATCCGCCCGCATGCTGCATCAGACGCCACGTGAACATTTGGATATTATTAATAGCCGACGGAGAGGACGAAAGTGACGTTTGAAATGTCGCGTAAAAGAAATTCAACGTAGAGATAGACTTTGCTGACGCTAAGGGATCGGGATTGGTGTGTCTGATCTTTTTGAGTTTGAATTTATCCGCGCTCTCGCCTATCCTATTTAATTGGCTATTTCAATGTATATATATATATACTCTTTCGTTACGTATCGTCAATCCGTTACTCGCTTTTCTCTGATACTTGAAATTATATATTCCACGTCGGGTAGACGGGACGTTTCATTTTCTCAAGCCGTACTGTCGTCGAGCGAAAGACTTTTCGCATGCGGAAAAGTACTTTTCCGATGAAAGTAACCCGACAGGCTTTGCAAGGAAAAAGTGCATTTCCCAGTACACTCCTCTGGCCTCTAATGATACAGCTTGCATGCGCGTACATATTTTACGAAGTTCATTCAATATTCCAATGCGCGTCCTGAACCACGCGTTTTACATGGTGCGAGTTCATTTTATAATAAGTCGAGAGAAACTCGTTGCGACCACCGTGCTTTGCGACCTTTGCCATAGGGTGGGCTGAAAAAAATGCATGAAGTCTGAAAAGCTACGCTGATACGTTTCTTAGTCATAGATTCGTTGTAATCGTTTGGCTATATACACACATATATATATATATATATATATATATATATATAACAATTGTAATTGTTCCTAAAATGCTTTCCCTCAATTTCAAGAGTCTCGACGAACGAGCTCGACTCTAGCGCTGTGTCGTTATTCGCGATACTCGTACGAAACTTTCAATAAAAGCCAGAAGAGTTAAAGGGTAGTCTTGACTTTGAGAACGCTTTAACCGGGGCTAAGTACGACGACGGTGTCTCTGATTACCTTCGGGGTTATAAATGAGAAAGAATCAAGGATCACGGATAAAGAAATAAAGGATAAAGGGAGGATAACGAGAGATCTCAAGGAGTAAATTCACCCGTCCGACTATCCGGCGCAAGGTTACTTCGCGACTTCAATACGGGATATAATTGGCTGGTTGCGGTTCGGCTCACTGTGCTTTGCTAAGGGTTTTTAGGACACTTTTAGACCCTCCTAAAAAGCTAGTACAAACGAGACCTTTTGTCTTTGCAGATGGCAGCCATTACGGTCGCCATTAGCCAATGGCCGTACGTTCGAATGGTCCGAGTCCCGGCGTTCCTCGCTCTCGTTTCTTCGTTTACGAAAATTCCTAGCAGACCCATCCGCGCATTCCTTACGTCCCCGCTAATGAACTTACGCGTTGCCGAGTCTACGTAAAGGCGTACACGAGCAACGAAACGTCCGTCGAGGAACTTGCGGCGAGCAATGTGCAAGACGACGCAGATATTTTCACACGTGCTCAACCGAGGTACAACTGTTTTCGTATGCGCTATGGGCAAACTGAGTGGTTAGGCCGACGAGGGTCATCAGGATTTTCGATCGTCGTCAAATTTCAAGATAATTCGCTGGCGAGTCAAGGGCGAGAGAGACGGTTTCGTTTAATCGCACGTGTCCTGCGGAGAGAGCGAAGCGAGCATCAGAAACAGCAGCGCCACTCTGCGGCATGTTATTGATCGAACCCTCTCTCGCACTCACTGGCCCTCAGCACACCCTCCCTCCCCACCACCCCCTACGTAACCCCCCTAGTCCTTCTCTCTTGCATCCATTCTCCCATTCTCTCGTTCCATTCTCTTCTGTCTCTCTTGACTCTCGGCTGGCTCTCTTTTCTACCCCGTGACCCTCGGACCCGACCCTTAGGGCAATGAGACCTGGCGCACCGGACCCCCGAATTACTCCAATCCAATTTACGAATTCACCCCGTAATGCTCTGTGCAAATATCGATCGGGACTTGGATATTTTTTTGCTCTTTCGAATCCACCCACCCTCACCTTCCTGTATCTTATACCAGTTCAGATCTTGCGTGCCATCATATCTTCTGACTCTGACCCTGTCTTTTGGTATTTGGACTGATCTTTACACTGGCTGTACACTTCGTGCAGTTTCACTCGGTGTATGTAGAGTCTGATTAGAAATTAATGGCACATAGACATAGCCGTGTCCGACCTGCAAGAGTCTCGAGTAAAGGGATGATGTATCGAAGGGTTGAATGGACGTTGCAGCAAGTTGAAATAAAGTTGATCAGTGCATTCGGATGAAGTTTGGTAGATCGAAGAGGCGAAGGTGATGCGAAAGTTGTTTTTTGGGTTGAGAGGCAGTATGGGAGTGTAGGGGTTGTAAGTAGATGCCGAATCTGAAAGGGTGGGAAAGAGTGATATTTGAGTGGGACGGCGGCGGGGGGGGGGGGGGGAGAGGGGGAGGGGGGAACAGGAAGAGAGACGGTATGGAAAAGTGATGAAAGTCAGGATGGTAAATGGAAAGCAATGGAGAGCAATGAAAAGGATGAAAAGGATGTAAATGACGGAAATGACGGAAACGCGATCCGGTAAATGGGTGGAATAATCGAAAAGTCAAATTTCCTGAATTCGAAGTAAGAGCTAGTGGGGGCTGCCTTGGTTTTTGGTACCCGTCTAATAAAAGGCTTCTCCGCGAAGTGTTACCGGAATTGAATCGTGGGCCCGTGGCAATCTTACCGAGTAATCTAATCGGGTCGCTCGCGGTACAAATCTGCAGGAATTTAGGACCGACCTGACCCTATCTTGATTATTTAGTGTCCTCGGGGAAGCAGAAACCCCGCAACTCTGGCACACACACACACACACACACACATACACATCTCCTTTATTTACCGAAACATGCACATCCCCTTTAAAATAATGCCTAATAAGGGATTCGAGGATAATTTATAGTGGCATTCCTACGGCGGGCAAGAGTCGTAGAGACTTAAAAAAAATCCTTTAGATTTACAACGGTTTCTTCGTTGCTAGGAAGAGAGAAGAGAAAGGAAAAGAAAAGGGGAAAAAAAAATAACAAAATAAAAAGATCCAATTGATTTTCCGCAAGATGATCAAAAACTTTCCCCTCGTTTTTACAGCCATTAAAGAGAATTGATCTCGAAGTTAAAATTTTCATCAAACTCCGCCCTCTCGCCCCCCGTCCCCGTCTCTATCGTTCTTTTTACCTGAAAACTTTTTCCCCCGTCTTTTCAATTAATTTATCCATACCAGTAATCAGTCACGTGGCATTGTTCAAAAAAAAAAAAAAAAAAAGAAAAAAGAAAACAATATCTCGTACACTCCGTTCCTCGTAACTCCTCAACCAATAACATCTCCGCGTTCACGATTCTCGATAGTTTCTAATTCCACGAGCGTTTCTCACCAAAAATGACAAATCAACAACCACGACGCTATTCAATACCATAAAAGCTCGTTCTATCCCTGCAAAATGACTCGGAGTCTCCAAAGTGCTTACGGCGTTCTCTACTCTAAATCTGTGCTTTCAACTACTCGGATACAACCTACCATATCCATTCTGTGCCAAGGCACTATCATGCACGGTCAGAAACATTAGTGGGCGAGTTTCCATTATACCACGCCAGAATACACCATGTTACCTCAGAACTGAATCGCGGCCGAATCGTCGCTATAGCGTAGCACGCACACACGTACATACACACATACACATACCCTGGAATAGGATTATCAAGGTATCTTCAACCCGGTTACGTAACTCGCCAATACGAAAATTCAAAGTTGAGTAATATCCCCGAGACTCGGAAGAGCTTCCTGGAAAATAACTCGCTCGCCAAGATACCCCTCCTCTTCTTGGAAATTCACCAATGATATCCCCCCCCCCCCCTGGACCCTTCGTATAGGAAAATTCGAGTATTGACATGGCCGTATAATTGCGTTCGTCCGAGCGTCCCCCGATTGGCGCGGACTGTAGAATGGGGTAAAGGAGAAAGGAGAGGAAGGAGGAATGGATTGAGCGGATGGCTGAATGGTTAAACGGTAGTGAGAGAAGTTCGGGATGCGGAAGGTCCCTGATCTTAATTAGCCATTACCGATCTTAATTACCGGCTCAGAGTCGGTCCCACCTTCTAATCATTCTCGGTCTCTCTGTATAGCTGCCTATCTCTTGACTCTTGATTCTCTCCCTGTATATAGGTACGTTTCGTATAGTCACTCTCTGTCTCTGTCCTTCCCCATCCTGTTCTCTCTGGCTCACCGATAAGCCTTATCAAAGTCCGATCGAATTCTATAATTCCGTACCTCCAGTGCATTAGCCTGCAGCGTCGGTTCTCCATTGTGGTTTGCTGCTGCATTCGCTATACGTGCAAAATACGTGCAACGTATGACGTATTCGATGGATCGATAACTCGTAGACCTTTTTTTTTTTAAATACATTCAATACCCATTGACGTCGTTTAATCGTACACGTTTACGCGTTACGTCGAATAATTAAATAATTGGCGCTGCAGGATCGGATCATGCGGTATTACCTGTATTATGCAGAGGCACCTATACACGAGGTTGAAAATATTCAATCGCAGGTGTTGCTGCAGCTGGTAGCTAGAGGGAGGGAAGGGAGGTATGACGTAGATAGAGAATAAAAAATTGCGAGAGCGCAAAGGTTATTAATAAATACACGGAAGCTATACGATTTTGATTGGAGTCTGAAGGATAAAGAATTTAAGTGAAAATTCGATGCCTGGGAAATCTCGGTCGGGCAGAAAGAAAAGTCCGCGTTCCTCGAGACGGCGGTAAGCGTTGCCTATAGGCTGGGCTTAATAAATTGATAGATGCAGGCGCTACGGCGCCCGAATGCTGGATGTACACAGCTCGTTAATCTTTCAGGGTGTCGTAAAGAATGAGGACAGCCGCCAAATCGTCGACATTGTCGTATGTGTGTGTGTGTGTGTGTGTGTGTATGACGTATAGAGAAAGCGGCTTGACGATGGCTTTGTAAGACGTTAATTCTGCACGAGTGCACATGGCGAACCGGGAATGCGATCCTTCGTCTTCGCGTGTACTCACCCCTACCATCCTCACTCTCGAGAGAATTCATCCCTTAACCTAGCCACTCCCCTCGTTGTAGCAGCCCCCCTTTCAATAGCGGTTCCAACAAACCCAACAATCGTGGTACCTTCGTTTTGCTCGCCTCGCGTTCCCCTTCCTCCCTCACTTCTTAAAACCCCTGCCGCGGCAGTCTTCTTCGATCCATGTCTATTTGACGGCACCGACTTTCGACTCCAACAGTGGATATATCCACTTTGACGTGTGTATATATATATATATATATATCCCAACACCCCCTTCATCCCTCGCTAACAATTACGACTTAACTTTACTCGCGGATAGTCATCGGGCGAACGCCGATCCGCACGGCGCCGTTCTACGTTCTCCGTCGGATTGAAAATTCGACGGACCGATAATTCGACTTGTTCTCGAAAGTACCTTCGCCTGTAACTCTATGTACTATTGTATTATCGGGGATGTCTTCGTTAGCGGATACCAAAGCATCAGCTGTTATGGCTCGTTACTTTCACAGGAAAAACGGATTCCGTGTTTCTCTGTTTCCCTTTACGTTTCTCGAGTAACTCTGACGCATTGTTCGCTTACTCTTTGGTAGGTCGCTGAGGTACGTATAGGTGCGAGTAATTGGTACGTGTTTAGCTGCGGTGTGTTGAAACGCGAAGACTGTACGAGTGGGCCAGTCGGGCAGTCGAGCAGCTGGTTAGCTGCTCAAGAGGGCAGGTGTGGTTAAAACGTGTTGTTGAGAGAATCGCTTGCACGAGAGTATATCTATACGTATGTGTCACGTGCATGCATATGTGTCTTGCTAATGTCGCGAGCAGCAGGGACGAGGCTTTATGGCGGCTAAGGATTTTACGGAGAATGGAACGTCGGGTGGCGTAAACAGTGGTCGATTGGATTCTCGTTGGAATATTCTTGGTAAAATGGAAGGAAGGTAGGAAGCTTGGGGTAAGAATATATGGGGGGAGAGAGAGAGAGAGAGAGAGAGAAAGGGGGAAAAAAGGGCACGGGCGCGCGAAGATGCTTGTGGCGCAGGAAAGAGGATGTAAACAAAGTTGGTATGAAAGTCCACACACTCGAGACAAGGGGGTTCGCTGGGTAAACATCCTTTGCACGGTTCAGACTTCACGAAAGACCGAAGAGTCTCAGGGTAGCGGTGAGAGGATGGGGTGGAACGCGGTGCCGAAGAAGGTGGCGGGAAGGGTAGAGGGATGCCGCGAAAGAAGATCAGAAGAACGGAGACGAGATATGCCCGCGTTTCTCTCCCTTAGCGGACAGCACGGATCGCTTGGAAATTGGACCGTGTCGAAACCACTAAGCCATCCTCTGCTTCTGGTACATACGACTCTCTCATCTTGGTCCTGTCCTTTTCTTGTATCTGCGACGTCGTCCATGTCGCATGAGAAAAAGTTGGAGCTTCGCTAGTCTCTCCTCCATTAGACTACGATATACGTGTCGTTTAGTCATATATGTATGTATATGCATAGATAGTCAAAGGCGCGTCCGCTGTGCAGGATATATTAAAATTGTTAATAAAGTTTGTCACGGTCAAGGAAAAAGTTTCTGGACCAAAGAGAATTATCGTGATGCTCTACGGTCGTATCAAAGAGTACCTATGTCGTATGCCGGAATACGTGAAAAACTTTTTTCACGAAAATCTAACCATAGAGCGTAACGTTCCAGCAGATATGCACATTCTACGTAGGTATCGTACCTTTGGAAACGACATACAGCGCCGCGTAGCGGTTAGCTGCGAAAGTTGAATACGGTCGAAGGGTATCACGGGCTAACGTTCTGTTTGATATTTGCCACAATAAATAGCACGATCCTCGGTAGTTTATCAGCTTTAAGCCTCCACGGTGGACCTTGAGCGTGTACTTTAAACGTCCCGGAGAAGCCAATAAATAAATAGACAGTGGTGATAATAGTGCGGCAACGTTGGCGGCGGCGGTGGTGGCGCTGATGGTCGTGTAAGCGACCATACGGAAACGGCATATCCCTTCCAGTCGAGCTTAGTGGTTGTAGACTGCGAAGCTCCTTCTTACGATGACTCAATTTCGAGTGGTTCTCTCTCCTCCCGCTGGCGAATACTAACGCGACGGTAGTGCAATACTGTGTTAGGTGAATGTAGTCACGCGAGAAATCCACTTACCCCAGTATCCCAAGTACACCCTGTACATCCAGTACACCTAATAGATCGACCTGTATACTGACTGACTTCGTCCAGTAGCTACGCTACCAGATAGCTAATCTTCAATGGTCCGTACCGAAAGTCTCTAGCCGTGTCGGAGCTATCCTACGGAATAAACCTCACGTAGCCATTGACAGCGTAGAGCCAACACGCTACCCGCAGCCTGTTATTTTCATTGCCGAAGGAAAGTGCTGACTTGGGTATATCGTATGTCGACGTTTTCGGTATCGGATAACGCGTATCCTTTGCGAGTCGAAGGAAACATGAAAATCTACGTGTACGTCGGGTCGTTGTCTGCTGTCCCTACTAATACACCTGCCGCTATACGGAGAGCGTCGAAAGGCTCGAAGGGTCCTGTGGCTGGCGTGGGGGTAGAAAGGGAGACGATTAAAAGTGGATTAGCATGCGACACAACGAGCTACCTCGTCGGCACGCCTGGAACTTTGATAGCCATCCCCTTTTACTCGAGTGAAATTCATTCTCTCGCCAGGACAAAGTAACATTCCCGTTCACGGAAGGGATGATGGCCCTTTATTCCTCTCAAATTCCCATGTGAACAACCTTCAGGTTTGTTCATACTCGATCGGATCTATTTATACTTTGTGAATTTATAGGAGACGAGATAATCGATTTTTCCCTGTCAAATGTTCTTTTTCACTCACCCTCCCTCATTCTCTCTCTCTCTTACTCTCTTACTCTGATTGCCTCTCTCACTCATTCTCATATATCATGATTCTCGTGACTCTCACGGCACTCGCGAGTCTCCCCGTGTTTGTATGTGGCTGAAAGTATCGACTTTCGAGAGAGAAACGCGCCTTTAACCGCAAGTGGGTAGCAGATGTGGAGTATCAGGACTCGAGGCTGGCTCCCACGGCCTGGAAAAACGAAATAATCTTTTGGTCCCGCCTCGTTCCCCCCCCCCTGTATTATGTATATGCCAGCCAACCAGCGAGCCAGTCGAGGAGGGCATCCGACCGATATTACACGTCAGCCGGTTCGCGATATCCTCAATTTTCTTTTTTCTTTTTTTTTTTTTCTTGTATTCTTTTTATATTAAAAATTATTTCTTGGACGACACGCGAACGTCAACGAAACACAAAGGACACTCGGATGCTAGCCCATGGGGCTTTTAGGCTGCTCAATATTTCTGTTGCCTTGGTCGCTACTCTTGTTACACTCACCTCCCTCTCCTCCCTCCCTCCCTCCCCTCGGCCATCCGTTCCCCTTTTGCCTCATGTGTCTGTCAGACGCTATTATTATGCGCAGAGTACTTGATATTTGAGAGTCTCGCTAAAACGTCTTCTCGTGTATTTTAATTTTTCAGGAGCGGAGGACGTGTTCAGGTTCACGGGAAACGAGACGCACACGGATTACTTTCGGCTGGTGCTCAGGGACGGGAATTACCTCCTGGTCGGCGGCAGGTAAGTCTCCGAACGTTGTAACCGCTTTAGGGCTAATGTAGCGCGAAGCCAATTTATCGAAATAGTAGCAATTCGGGAGAAAATCGCTTCATCGAATCGTGAATTCTGCCCGATAATCGGGATAGAATTTGGAATTCGTGGAGGCAAAATGGGCTTTGATATCGAGCCCGTGATCCGGTTACACTGATTACTGGTTGGCTACATCCGCCTCATAAACACACGTCGATAATTACCTTGTCCGCGTTATCTCGCAGCTAGATCTGCAAGAAAATCGACAGCCGCCGCTGCGCTCTCTAGCGTGCGTCTCGTGTACTATTCAATCGGACTGAACTTTGTCCGGATGGTTGCAAGAATCGGCCACACTCGTGTCACAGAGCAACTTATATGTATATATAGTACATGTACATACATATTACATATATATATATATGTAATAGCATGGAGAGTATGCAGAATTCGTATTTAAATGTTTAACCAATCTCCAACTGTTCAATCCCCTCAGCCCACGCTATCACTGTTTCACTACATCCTGATAACTGCCTGACTAAATGCCATCGATCCTCTTACTCCAGCTCTCGTGATATCATACAGTAACTGTACCTCTAGCCATTGCACGATGATAAACTCGCGCGAGTACGAACAATGATTAACGACCGAATCTAACTATTCTACGCTATTCCAGAAATCTGGTGCACAATCTGAGTCTTACGGATCTGACGGAGCAGCAACGTCTGACCTGGTATTCTCCCGAGACGGACGTGAAGATGTGCGTGATGAAGGGCAAGGACGAGGAGAACTGTCAAAATTATGTGAGAATTTTGGCGAAAACTGGCCCCAGCATGTTGCTCGTCTGCGCGACGAATGCCTTCAAACCTATGTGCCGTGACTATGTGGTTCAGCCTGGCAATTACTCGGTCAGCAAGGAAAGATCTGGTCAGGCCGTGTGCCCTTATGACCCTCAGCATAACAGTACCTTCGTCTATGTCGACGGCGAACTCTACACGGGGACCGTGGCTGATTTCTCGGGGATGGATCCTATCATATATAGAGGACCCTTGCAGACCGAGCAGTACGACTCTATGAGTCTGAATGGTAGGTTCTGTTTTTTTTTTTTTTTTTCTCCCCCTCTTAAAAGCGAGTATAAATATGCTTCTGTATTTGGGAGTCTTTGTACGAGAGACTCTCGAGGTTATCAGTAACGGAGTCTTTGGCTGTATATTAGAGGTCTAGGAACCTCTAAAGGAAAGTCTGTGAAACGCCGTAAGGACGTTCGCGAAGATATTTACATTTCTTTATGAATGGAACGATGGTAAGTAGCTTATCGTTCCGAGTGACGCCAAGACGCCAGAATTCGAAGATGGCGAAGTTAACGTTTATTGGACAAATTAGGTTTCGATCGATAAACGTTACCGACGCGCTCGCTCGATCGATACCCTTCTTTACCCTAGAAGTAATATTTGGATATTGACACGCGTTACTTTGTTACTTTGCAGCTCCGAATTTTGTCAACTCCATGACCCAGGGTGACTTTGTCTACTTCTTCTTTAGGGAAACGGCCGTCGAGTATATCAATTGCGGCAAGGTACGTCACTGGGTCCCACTGGGGACAACAATCCTTATCGATATCAGTTGACACGCTATGCAGATTTGCGTGTATTCTTGTATTGACTGACATGTTGAATTTTTAACCCTCAGGCTGTGTACTCGCGGGTCGCACGAGTCTGTAAATACGATCGCGGTGGTCCCCATCGTTTTCGAAATCGTTGGACGTCTTTTCTGAAGTCACGACTCAATTGCTCCGTTACCGGAGACTTTCCATTTTACTTTAATGAAATCCGTAAGTATGACTGATGAGGCGCTGCTCTCAACTTGAAATGTCAATTGGAACGAATTACTCGTTGTGCTTTCCGGATCTAGATTGTTTTCTCTGTTTCTTTCTCTTTCTCTCGCTCTCGCTATGTCTTCTTTAACGACCATCACCATGCTTGAGGTTTTCCTTGGATGTTTTCAGAATCCACAACGGAGCTGATTTCCGGCCAATACGGGACAGTCTCGGCTCAGCTGATTTACGGCACCTTTACTACGCCAGTAAACAGCATAAGCGGCTCTGCGGTCTGCGCCTTCTCGCTCCAGGATATCGCCGACACTTTTGAGGGCAACTTTAAAGAGCAGAGTGCTTTGAACTCTAATTGGCTGCCCGTCCAAAGTGCCAAAGTACCCGATCCACGACCGGGCCAGTGTGTCAATGACTCCAGCACTCTGCCTGATCTTACTCTAAACTTTATCAAGACTCATTCGCTAATGGACGAATCCGTGCCGAGCTTCTTCGGACAGCCAATAGTCATCAGGACCAGTTTCCAGTGAGTTTAATTAACTTGGAGTCTGAAATTGAATATGTCGTAGCAGCTGCATGCAGTAGGAGTCGTTGGATGGCTCATGGAATGTGCATCCAGCGCATACACTGGATTCAGAAAGACGATATATCTGTGTACGTAATTTTGCAGCTATCGATTCACCCAAATTGCGGTGGATCCGCAAGTGAAAACTCCTGGTGGGAAGACGTACGACGTCCTTTTCATAGGCACGGATAATGGGAAGGTTATAAAGGCGGTTAACGCGGAATCCGCCGATTCTCATCAACGTGTTAGCCCTGTTGTTATCGAGGAGATCCAGGCGTTCCCTGTGACTGTTCCTGTACGTGGAATTAAGGTGGTGCGCGCTACGCAAGCCGGAGATGGACTCGAGGATGGTCGATTGGTCGTCATTGCTGACAGCCAGGTGCAGGCACTACGATTACATCGGTGCTACAGCGACAGGATACTGTCCTGTGGAGAATGCGTCGCTCTGCAGGATCCTTACTGTGCCTGGGATAAGGTCGAGGGCAAGTGCAGGGCCTTGGTAGGACCCGCGGCAACAGACGCCAGTAGATTCCTTCAAAGCGTCGCGACAGGAATTCACTCTTCCTGTCCACCTAGCAAGAGTCTGAATAAGGATGCTAGTAGCGTGGGCGCCATATCGGCTAATCAAAATAAGTTCCCTCAGGACTCTATACCCAACAAAGAGAGCCAAGGAGGTGAGATCATCAACATCATGCAGAACGAGGAACAGGATAATTCTGGTAAGACTCTTCGTATCTCTGTGGTACTTAATATTTGTTAATGTACGAATAAGGTCAATTAAATTTCATGGACTTTTAGGTCCTGAAGTGTCCGCCGCGGATTCCCCGCCACCTCAGTACTCTGTGGAAACGTTGGTGATGGCAGTGGTAGCCGGTGCCCTAGCAGCACTTTTCGTTGGATTCATCGCGGGCTATCTATGTGGTAGAAAATGCCGAAAGGATGAAGACGATAATCTACCCTATCCTGACACGGAGTACGAGTACTTCGAGCAAAGGCAAAACGTCAATAGGTACGAGCAGATCTAAGTCTGCCATAATAATTGAGTAGTGATAAGAGATGCAAAGAATCCTTTATTCGGGATAGTTGCGTTCCTCGTAATTGAAAGTAGTCTGTCATTTCACAGTAGACTGGCTCCAGAACCGAAACTTCTACCTCAGGAGGAAGTGACATACGCCGAGCCAGTTCTTGTACCGCAGCCACCAAAGCTACATTCTCCCAAGGGCACCATGAGGAAACCTCCACCGACGCCCGCGGAGACACTCTTCCAGTTTCCGGATGGTTATGGGTATCGCGGTCCCCGTGACAACTTCGGGACGCTGCGTTCGCATCAGGGCGACGCGTACCGACGCAACGATGGCTTCGCTACGACCCGAAGCGTGAAGAAGGTCTATCTCTGAGAAACGAGCGAGGAGGGGGGTGGCCGCCATAGAAGTTTAGGGCGGCCAGCGAGAAATCGGCACAACGCGACGTCCTCGAGGAGTCGCGCCGTGACGGCTGGGGGACAGTCCACCAGGGAATTGGCTGGTCCGAGGGCCTTGGAATCGCCCTCGCCGCCTTCCAGTGTCTCTTCGAGTTCCCCGTCGCCCCCCTCCTCGTCACCATCGCCCACCCTCGTACCCTTAGCCATGGGAGGCTCGCCGCCTCCTCCGACGCCACCCTGCAGCTTCATCTATCGCTCGTAGTTGCTCTTCTAGCGACTCTCCGACTTTGCGTGGTCCTCCGTCGACTGTTCTGATGCTCTCATCATCGGACGTCCAGCTTCTCGCCCATCTCTGGCGTCCATCCAACCACCATGGCGCCAATTGGTCTCGCGTCTAGTGCGCCCTGACACTCTCGGTATAATAGTGAGTGCCCTGGTGTCGCGCTGTGACCGCCTAGAGAGAGCTTTTCTATGAGGCACCGTTGTGCCACGAGCTTGTAGTACTTTTTTCGCCTGCGTGGTGTCTCTCGCCACCGTGTTCTCTGGTGCTACGCTCGGGTCTTTCACGATTCAAAGTGAGTTGGGTCAATTGGTGGGTGGACCTGATGACCAGAGAACATCAAGAAAGCCGCATGGCATGAGAACAGGGCGTCTACCGGGAGGTTCACGCGTTGTTCCGCTCGTATATATACGTAAATAATAAGATTGGCATGCGATAGAGAGAGAGAGAGAGAGAAAGAGAGCGCGAGAGAGTTAAAAGAAAGAGAGAGAGTGAGTGAAGTTAATGCATACAAGGTTGTTAAGGTCTTGTACATACATACTTAGCACGCATATGTACACAGTGACCAGAACGTTTACATGATGAAGTGACGAAGTGCAAGGGTGATATTTACGGAGAGGAGAGACGAGAGCGAAAGGGTGGTTGGTCAGTCAAAGATTTTCAAGTTGAAACCGTACAGAATCGAGTCAAGTTAAACAAAAAGTATAAGTAGTATCGTGGCTGAGGCTCGCGCACGCGTGTTCCATTATAGAGTCGATGTGTCGGGCCCCGCGGACACGTCGGTGTACGTCGTAGACATCTATCTTAAAGTGCTTCTTATTTCGGTGTGTTTAGAAGTAACGCGTATGTGATATATTCTATATGAAAAGACGGGAGAAAATACGGGAGGACGATGCACGACGACGACGCTGAGTTTTTTTTTGTTTTTTTTTTTTTTAAGCGAGGGTTTCTTGTTACTGGTCGTTCAAAGACGACGACGACGTCGCCGTCGTCGCGGCGATTGTCGTCACGCCAACCCTCTCTTTTAGAATACCTACTTCTCACTTTCGTTTGAGAGACACTCGCTCCCTCTCTTTGGGAGGAAAACTTTTTGAGACGCGAATAGGAGACACACACAGACACACCCATCCACACACACGCACGCTGCCAACCACGCACACTAGATACAATTAGAGGGGATGCGTTGACAGTCCAAAGGAAAGTGAAACTAAAGGAAAAGGGGTCCGAGTAGATGGTAGCCTCACTGTCGTTGATCCGATCGATCATAGTTCCTGGCGAAAGCTTCTCTGATCGACAGGCCCGACTTATCATGACTCTTAGAAGCTGAGCTTGCTTCTTTCTTTTTTTCTTTCTTTCCCTCGAGGATTTACGCATCCAGTGCGCCAGACGCGCTCGTCGGATGTCACAGTTTTACTCTCTGCTATCATCGTCAAGGCCTACCCCTTTTTCTTTGTTTTCTTTTATTCTTTCATTCCTCTCTCGAAGCACCGTACTAAGCCGTTATCAGTTATCGGGATTCCGCTAGCTGAGGATAAATGCGCACATCACGCTACACGCTCGTACACGACGTTCAAGGAGAGCGAGGGAGACGGAGAGAGAAGGGAGAGCAAATGGGGTTAATAACTACGCGATAGTCAAGACAAGTGCATAGAAGGGAGCGGGTGGCCATTCCTTGCAATTGGCCATTTTTAATATCAGAAAGACTGAGGAAGCCGTGCGGTAGAAGCTTTTGAGGTTGGCCATGACGATTGGTCACCCTCTCCATTTCAGTCCTGCTTTTTTTTCACACGTCGCGTTGTTCACACACGTTGTTCTCGTGCCCGTGCGACATAACCGTGTGACGCATTGAAACTTTTTTTACCGACAGTACAAATTTTCACCGCGTTGTTTACTTATAAGTTTTGTGGTTATAGGTGGCCGGTCGCGTTTGGGCTTCTTTCCAATTTTGCCCCGACTGCCACGAGGTGGTTGGGAGGGTCAAAGGTCTCGCAAGGCGGCCTTTAATGCCACGGGGGGGGGGGGGGCGAGGGTGGTAAGACGTCCTAGATTCCGGCAGGTTACTGATAAATAAGCGACTAACTTCTTGACGCCTCTTATCTGGAGGAGCGAGAAATATACGCGTACATAAAAAAAAAAACATATAACAACCCGTGCAAGGAATAATTAATTGACGCGGGGCTCAAATGCTGCCATACTCTCATTACTTATTGAAAACGATCTCGCGGATACGAATATTGCTTTTTTGAAAATTAGATTAGATCCTTTTATTTTATTATTATGCATCCCGCCATTTTGTATTCTTGAAAGACACTGTAATACTATATTCATCTACGTTCCCTTTCCCTCCCATCCCTTCCCCACACCAACTCTCACCTCATTCTCCTGTCTTCAGCATTCCTCGCTTTCCTTAACTCTTTTCTACGTTATCCTTTCCTCCTTACCATTACTGAGCTATTATTATTATTACTACTATCATTATTATTATGGTCAGTCTATTTTATTACAATGAAAGACTCAGGCATGATACCAAAGATATTAATTAATAAAGTAGAAACTGTTGATCATTGTGATGATGGTTATCGCATTAGAGGTGTAGAAAATGCTATTAATTATCGGTAAGCAGACACGGACGGTCCCTTGCACAAAATCGATTATTCGGTACGAAGAAGAAGTAGATGACGAAACGTAAGAGAGAGAGAGAAGCGGCGGCTAATGTCGAGAGAAGTAGAGGCTGACGGTAATCGCGACGCGATCAAAGGGGAAGCGTGTGACGATTAACGTGACTTAAACGTTAAAGTAACTCGAAAGAGATATAATAGTTTCCGGGGTACACACCAGATAAGTAAGTCAAGCGATAAGTGATGCGACGCTTTCGAATAATCATATTGATCGGGACACTGATCGAGGGACAATTCTAATTAGAGGTTGGAGAGAGAGAGAATTATGTTTGAAAGAAGACAAGAAATAATAATTAACAGTTTGGCACGAATCGCGTGGATGAAAAATTATCAGCGTGTTGCTCGCCTACGCTGAACGACGTTTTCGCGCAGATAAATAATATTTCTCTGTTTATCTTTTTTTTTTTTTTTACAAATTATTACAAATAATTCACAGTTCTTCGCGTGAGATTCTCGCGCGCACCACGTAGTTCGTGAAACTTGCGACTCGCGGCGTCGTAATCGCTGCCAAGCCCTGCGTTACTTGTCTGTACATTTAAGGAGAGACTTTTAAGCGGTTGCATTTGCCATTATTAATTAGAGGTTACGCGTGGTTAATTAAAGAAAAGAAGACGACGGCACCTCCGTGTCTTCTCTTGGGAGCTTCAAAGAGTCCTCGAATGAGCTCCGTCATCTTCTCTTACCTTTCTCTATCTCTGTTCCTCTTGTTCGGTCTATCGCTCGTTTTCTAATAACTTCCGCTTGTTTCTGTCCCCTACCCCTCCCACGCTACCTCTCCTCTTGTTCTTGCTCCACGGTCCTATTACGGTCACGTTGCATTTACCTGGTCCTCGTCTTCTTCGAATGCGTTTTTCTTTCTTGATTTTCGCCGCTTAAATCCGCAGGATCGTTATTAGATATCGGCCGCGAGAGGAGAAAAGGAAAATAAGAAAAAATATTGGGCGACGAGACGGGAGCTTAGACGTAATTAGAGAGGTATTAATTAGTACGGTACACACGTGAATATAAATATATATATACATATTATATATATGATACATACAGAAAAAAAAAAAAGTAAAAGCGGCACTCTCCCCGAAGGAAGATGAAAATGGAAAAGGAAAAAAAAAAAAGGATCGCGTGAACGTGAAAAAAGTTGATACACTGACGCGTATATACATACATATGTATATATATATAGAACGCTTGAAACGTATATTGTAATGATATATTATAACTTTTTATAAATATATTTTTCCGTCGGAGTCTAGCCTAGGTAGAGGACGATTGTATCCAGTTACGATTATTGATTTATCGGATTCAATACTGAAACACACGCATACACACTGTGGGACAATTACACATGGAGTTCACTCAATACGAACACAAGGCGAGGTACACAGTCACTCTTGATACATATATACATATATACATATATACATAGTATATTGTACCATTCGAGGTCTAGGCGTTAAAAAATTTCATCAACCTTTAGGACATGAAATAGTTTTTAATGGAGAAACGATAAATAATAATAAGATAAAGTTGAAAATTTAATGAGACACGAGGTGGGGGAGTGTGTCGTACGTATTGCGTATTACGAGTGACACCTTTAGATGCGATGATTTTAGTACCTAACGTTGAACGAGGAGACTTGTGACAAAGATGCGATTGACGAAGGAAGCGAAAAGTCATGTATGCGAGAGAGAGAGAGAGAGAGGGGGGGGTTGAGTCGTAGTTGAAAATTGTATCTGTCAGATCCGACATCGAGAATCTCCGAATCTCGCCGAGATTGAATTTCGTGCGAAGGACGACGTGAGGATTACGAAAGGAAAAGATATGACAAAAGTAGCGCGACGAATGAAAATTGTAGCGATTCTCCACGGTGCCATCGATTTTTGTCAATTCTCTCATAGCGAATAACAAAAGCCAAGATTTATGATACGAATGTGTAAATCCTTTTACTTGCTACCTTATACCGTCCCGTATACTGTTTTTTAAGTATGTTTAACGCATAACCCCCTATGTACTTCGTTAGTTGCTAGCGGTCTAGTGTACTTTCGGCGGGAATTTATAGATATAAGAATAGTAAAAACACTCGAGTTACGATCGACCGATTGACTGGTGATTCGAGCCGATTGGCCTCGCGGAGAGTCGGGAAAACTAATGCGTTTCGTCGCGATAGCGAGAAGCTGGAGATTCTCGTGCTTGGCTCGAAGGGAAAGAAACGACGAAGAAAAAAAAAAAAAAAGAAAGAAAAAAAGATGCGAACTTTCGAAGGAGGCAAAAGAAAAAAAACGACTTGTTTCTTCTTCCTCTTCGTCTTCTTCTTCTTCTTCTTGCTCGTCATCGGCCTTCCTTTATTTCTTTGACATTCTTTCTTTCATCTCACAGTCGCTTGTATAAAAATTTAACAGTAAGCGCGACGCACTCGACGAGCCCAACGTGGCATTGGAGAGAAATTCTTGTTTCTTTCTTTCCGGCGAGAATTGGCGCGATATTATTATTGCGTAATAATTAATAAAATAATAATTAACGATAACGAAACGATACCACTAATAATAAACTAGGCGTAATCGCAGTCGGGAGTCGGATACGATAACAGAGGATTTTTAAAAGTACTAATTATATACGTAGCATTTATCAACGATAACGATTGCGACAGAGATAGAGTATGTGCGTGTGTGTATGTACGAGAGAGAGAGAAGGAGAAATGGTAATACGGAGAATGTAACGTGTATTTTGCTTCTTCCTAATACAGTGCCGTTTACGCTATTTTTTACCGTATAACATAAAAAAGTACTAGAGTCCGGCTGAGCTGGTCCCAGCAGCATGTCTTTATAAAGTTGGGAAAGCGATATTCAGCCGTTTATTATTAAATGAAAAACTTTTTAAAGCGACTTTATCCCGACTCGACTCTGGGCCACGAACACCACCGTCATCGTCAGGAATAACAATTTTCGTAATCCGTCATTAACGTCCCGCCGTCACGATCCATCGAGCTTGTTCCAAATCACGTATACTCTATTCTCTCACCGTCCGACAATACTCCTCCATTTTCATCTCCTCGCTCGGTCTTGCTCTCAAAAATTTCATTATTTATAAAATTGATTATGCCAGTTTTTTTTTTTATCCTCTCCACCTTTTCACTCGACTACCCTACTACTGCTACGTTCAGCCTCGGGTAATCTGTCGTTGCCAAGTCAATCGAGTCAGAGGGTGAGTTGTCATCGTCTCCAGAGTCGCGTCTCGGACTGGCGAACGAATAAAGTCTCCTCGTGTAAAGAAGAAATGAAAAAGGACGGTGCGTTAATTGCCGCTGATTATACTTATGAAGGATACGAGGAATGAGGATGATATTATATATACAATACTATTTATAACGCGAGCGTGAGTGAGTGTTGGTCTGCGTCTGTGCGTGACTGGACGAGAGTATATATATGTCACTCTGGACCCTGACGCGAAGGGAGGAGAGAGTCACGAAACGTCGTGAAGGTTCAAGTTAAATTTATGGTAACGAGTGGAGGAAGAGTCAAGTGAGGTGAAATTGAGTAAACGAGAAAGGGTGGAGTTATGGGGTTGATTGAGCGAGAGAGAGAGAGGGGAGGATAGGGAAGGACGAGTGAAAAATGAAAAAAAAACGAGGAACGACGAATTTCAGAAAGACGAGAAGCTTGACGGTAGAAGATAGTAGCGTTGTTGGCAGTAGGCTGAGAGTTAGAGGCACGCGGCGACGTCTAATTAAATAAAAACGAAGATGAAACCAAAAAAAAAAAGTACGCGCGTAAGACATAAAAAAAATAAATATCATAAACAAAGCGAACAAAAAAAGTGGTACGGTAGCGATTATTAAGATAACAAATAAAAAAAAAAACTATGGCTGACGTAGAGTGAATGCTGTAGGTATTTAAAAAAAAAAAATATATATATATATAAGCATGCTGGCGCAGGGCGGTATAGAGGGTCCTTCGAAAGGGTTCGAGTTTGTGGGGGATGGTTGGCGGGGTTAGAGGGGAAGAGGAGGGGGTGAACGAAAAGTAGTAGCGACAGGGCGAGAAGATAAATGCTTACAATTAGAGCGTGAAAGATTATAAGAGCGAGAGAGACCGCGCGTGAATGGAGATAGATACATAGAGAGAGAGAGAGAGAGAGAGAGAGTGAATGAGAGTGAACGAATTCGTACCGAAAATAAAAGCGTACCATTAACCGCCCGACTATTGTACAGGAGAAAAGAAGGTAGTTTTATTAAGGCTGCTCGCTTGCTTCATTCATAAGATCCTCCTTTGCTTTCTGCTAGTGCTTCCCTTCCGGGACCTTTCGGCACTTCCGGGACAGAGTCCCCATTCGTTTTTCTCTGGTCCTTTTGCGCGCGCGCGTCCCATCGATTCTTCGCTATTGCCAAAACGAGCCGAGAGCATCAGTAAAAGCACTGGACGTGTGAGTTCTGGAGAGAGAGAGAGAGAGAGAGAGAGAGAGAGAGAGAGAGAGAGTGCGAGTGAGTGAGATAGCTGGAACATGTGGGAGAGAAGGGGGAGGTGTGAACTCGTGATACGTAACGAACGTGACTCGTGACATGCAAGTCTAAAAATTTTTCTTATAAGATTTTACATGTATGACGTCATCGTGTGTAACCGTGCCGTTACGTACGTGATACCGTTTTTCTTGGTATCGCGTTCACCGTTCTTGGATCTCTGGGTTCTCCAGGAGACTCCATTGGCACCCTCCCCCCAGTGACCCACCGGTCGTGCGGTGGTGCGCTTGATAGTTTTCCGTGTGACTTCGAAGAGACTTGTGTGGAATTGATGGGTGAGATGGATGAAGAATATTTAAGCAGAATGAATTGGGGGGGGGGGGGGACTGTGGGAGAAAGGGGAATGGAGGGGGAAGGAATGATCGCAGGAAGAAAATGATGGATATTCGATGACGAATCGTAGAAGTCGGAAAGTCACTTAGCCAGCAGACTGCTGTTCATAGTGCCCTGTTATAGGGGGTTCCTAGGGCAGATCGACGGAGACACGACTGACCTGGTTATATTTGATCCCTTATTATATAATAGTCCCTTAGACACGAGAGCCTCTGTGACTCTCGTTCGTCGTATTGTTTCCACGGCTGGTCTCGGTAGCGACTGCCAAGGGCTGATGGCGATCATTGTTTTTTTTTTTTTTCTTTTTCGGCACGAACAAAATGTTCGAAAATTTTTTTTTTTTTTTCCTCGTTGTCTTTAGCAACACCGAGTTGTAAGAGTGTGGGACGTGCGGGGGTTGGTCGTGGAAACGTATATGGTACGAGGGTGCGACGAGGCACGGTGGAGGTCCTCGTCGTCTGCCACTGGAACCCTAATCTATTTTTCAGAATACGCTATTGTGATTATTACTAATATATGATGATAAACACGACATGATATTGTATGATCCGTAAGGGAGGAAAATGAAAGACACGCGCGTATTACTGACCCGCGGTGAGACGCGCACTGGACACGTAACGTTTACACACATATACGCACACTCGTACAGTGATACGGAGATATAACGTAATGACAGTTAAGGGATGATGCGCGTGACTCGCGTGACGTGGAAAAATGTCTTGTCGCGTTTCGTGCGACGGATGCATTAAGAGATAAAGAAGAAAAGAAAAAAAAATGTGAAATTGGGGGAAAAAAGATGATACACCCACTGACAGATACACCTTGTACGATTGTTTATTGATGATTATTCGATCTATTATTATTTATAATGTTAATAATCTCTATATTTAACTGATAATTACCGCCATTAATACCATTATATTATATTTAGTACTATTAGAGAGTGAGGCTGCTACCGTATTAATGAATTACGTACAATATATACTAATTAATTCATTAGACTTTATATATATATACATAAACCTATATATATATAAATAATTATATATACATACCCCTAAACGTACTCTCACGTCGCTGCGTTTTGTCGACTTTCAATTTATTTATTTATTTTCTTTTTTTTTTTTTTTTTTGGAAAACCTACCACCTTCCCTCTTGCGTTCATTTGTTCTTCTACGACGCATTGTTCATATTCATTATTATTGCTTCTGTTGTTCGTTAATCCTAGGCCATTACGCATTCCCGTCTTAATCCTAACGATCCCCTTTCGTCCTCCTTGCCTCACGTTCGATCTGTCTTTGAATTTTCCGCAAATTTCATTCCTCGATACATTCTGTTTCTCTCGTTTGTTCCCACGTAGCATATTGTTTGTTATTAATGCCTCGACGAGTTTCGCCATTTTGGTGGTTACCCGTCTTGCGCGCTAAGGATAACGAAAGATGATCCCGTGTATGTGTACGACTGCCTCCGATGTTCCGGGCTTTTATTACTTTGAGGACCTATTTAATAAAGCGTTCTTACCACGCCGCAATTTTGTCGAGCTTTTCGTTCCTCTTCTACTTTCTACACCGTGTTTTACATTCGACGATTGCGTTATTTTATATATCATAATAGGGTATAGATTGTACCATGAAATATTAAGTAAAATAAATTTGATTAGGTAATTAAATTGTTCATGGACCGCTTTCTCATTTACTCCTGCCATGTCACCTAGAGTAGTTTCGACTATTTAACGGTAAGTATTGTAAAATTGTAACTCAGTTATTGTAAAATTGTTCCACGCCTCCTAGCGGAATTTTCCGGAACTACAGCAGGTGCTTAACAGCGCCATCTGGCGGAATTTCCCGGAACTAACGGAAAATGCTC